>JAECWX010000764.1:0-12846 GCA_018151165.1 Drosophila arawakana | reverse complement strand
AATACAAATTTTTGTTAAATTTATTTTCTGTTCAAAATGTAAATTTCAGTTCAAAATACAAATTTATGTTAAGTTTTATTTTCTGTTCAAAATGTAAATTTCTGCTGAAAATACAAATTTATGTTAAATTTCATTTTCTGTTCAAAATGTAAATTTCTGCAGAAAATACAAATTTATGTTAAATTTCATTTTCTGTCCAAAATGTAAATTTCAGTTCAAAATTAAAATTTATGTTAAATTTTATTTTCCGTTCAAAATGTAAATTTCAGTTCAAAATACAAATTTATGTTAAGTTTTATTTTCTGTTCAAAATGTAAATTTCTGTTCAAACTTGGATATTTTATTTTAAATTTAATATTCTGTGCAAAATGTAATTTTCAGTGCAAAGTAAATTTTAGGTAAAATACAAATTCATGCTTAATTTTATGCTCCTGTGGTCAAAATGTTAATTTCAGTTAAAAATACAAATTGGTGTTAAATTTTATTTTCTGTTCAAAATTTAAATTTCTGCCTGAAAAATACAAATTTATATTAAATTTCATTTTCTGTCTAAAATGTTAATTTCAGTTTAAAATTAAAAATTTATTTTAAATTTTATTTTCCGTTCAAAATAAAATTTTCCGTTCAAAAATGCAAATTTATGTTAAGTTTTATTTTCTGTTCAAAAATGTTAATTTCTGCTTCAAAAATACCAATTTATGTTAAATTTTATATTCTTGTTCAAAAAATGTAATTTTCTATTTAAAAATACAAATTTTTGTTAAGTTTTATTTTCTTGTGCAAAATGTTATTTGCTGTTCAAAAATACAAATTTTTATTAAATTTTATTTTCCCGTCCAAAAAGTAAATTTCTATATAAAATACAAATTTTTGTTAAATTGTATTTTCTGTCCAAAATTTAAATTTCTTTAAAAATACATATTTTTGTTAAATTTTATTTTCCGTTCAAAATGTAAATTTCTGTTCAAAAATACAAATTTATGCTAAATTTTATTTTCTGTCAAAAATGTTAATTTGAATACTGTTCAAAAATCCAAATTTTAAGTTAAATTTTATCTTCGTCCAAAATGTAAATTTCTTTTTAAAAATACAAATTTTTATAAAACTTTATTTTCTGGTTTAAAATGTAATTTGGTCTGTGTCAAAATACAAATTTATGTTAAATTTCATTTTCTGTTCAACATGTAAATTTCTGTTTAAAAATACAAATTTTTGTTCAATCTAATATCGTATTCTCAGGTTCAAAATGTTAATTCCTGCTCAAAGTACATATTTGTATTAAATTTTATGGTCTGTCAAAAATGTTAATTTCCTGTCAATTCAAAACTACAAATTCTATTATAAATTTTGTTTCGCTGTTTAAAATGTTAATTTCTGTTTGGAATAGAAATTTATGTTAACTTTTATTTGCTGGTCAAAAATGTAATTATTTCCCTGTTTAAAATTACAAATTTATTTTTAAATTTCATTTCCTGTGTCCAAATGTAAATTTCCGTCCAAAATACATATTTTTGTTTAATTTTATTTTTATTGTTCAAAAATGTAAATTTCTGTTCAAAAAATACAAATTTATGTTAAATTTTACTTTCTGTGCAAAATGTAAATTTCTGTTTAAAAGCACAAATTTATGTTAATCTTATTTTCAGTTCAAAAATGTAAATTTCCGTTCAAAATACAAATTTATGTTAAATTTTATTTTCCGTCTAAATGTGTTAATTTCAGTTCAAAAATACAAATTTATGGTAAGTTTTTATTTTTCTGTTCAAATGTTAATTTCTTCTGAACTTTACAATTTGGCGTCAAATTTATTTTCTGTCCAAATGTAAATTTTCTATGCAAAATACAAATTTTTGTTGTATCTGAGCTTTTTCTGTTCACAGTCGTAAATTTCTTAGTCTGCACATAAATTAAGATTAATTTAATATTATGTGCAAAATGTTATTTTCAGTTCAAAAATACAAATTATTTTAACTTTAATGTTCCAGAAAATGTAATTTTCTTGTGGTCTTTTCAAAATATAAATTTCATTGCAAAATACAAATTTATGTTGGTAACTTAATTTTGCATGTCCAAAAATGGAATTTCGTTAGTACCACAAATTTTTCTTAAATTTGTATTTTCTGTCCAAAATGTAATTTTTTTGAAATTCAAATTTTTTTGTTACAAATCTTGTTTTCCGTTCAAAATGTTAATTTCTGTTCAAAATAATAAATTTAGGTTAAATCTTTTACATTTTCAGCTAAAAATGTTAAGACTTCTGTTAAATAAAATTCTTTATGTTATGTTATTTTTCTGTTTAAAATGTAAATTTCTGTTCAAAAATACAAATTTAAGTTAAATGTTTATTTTCTGTCCAAAACAGTAAATTGGTGTTCAAAATACAAATTTATGTTAAAATTTATTTTCTGTTAAAAATGTAAATTTGTCGGTGTATCAAAATAGAAATTTAAGTTTAAGTTTATTTTCTGTCCAAAATGTAAATTTCAGTTCAAAATACAAATTTATGTTAAATTATATTTTGGTAAGTAAATATAATTTTCTGTCAAAAATGTAAATTTCCAGTTCAAAATACAAATTTATGTTAAGGTTTATTTCTCTGTTCAAAAATGTAAATTTCTGTTCAAAATGCAAATGTATGTTAAATTCTAATTTCTGTGCAAAATGTGAACTTTCAGTTCAAAAATTTCATTAAATACAAATCTTATGTTAAATATTATTTCTGTCCAAAATGTAAATTGATGTTCAAAGATGCAAATTTATGTTAAATTTTATTTTCTGTCCAAAATGTACATTTCTGTTAAAAATACAAATTTTTCTTAAAGTGTATAATTTTCTGTTCAAAAATGTAAAATATAATTTTATGTCAAAAATGTAAATTAAAGTTCCGAAATAAATTAGAGGGTATTTTCTGTCCATAATGTGCCAAATTTTTGTTCAAAACTAAAAATTTAAGTTAAACTTTATTTTCTGTCCAAAATGTAAATTTCTGTTAAAAAATACAAATTTATGTTAAATATTATTTTCTGTCCAAAATGTCGTTCTGTTCAAAATACAAATTTATGTTAAATTTTATCTTCTGTCCAAAATAAAGATTTCTGTCCAAAATGTGAATTTCTGTTCAATACACAAATTTTTGTTAAATTTTATTTTCTGTTCAAAATGTAAATTTCTGTTCAAAATACAAATTTAAGTTAAATTTTATTTTCTGTCCAAAATGTGAATTTCAGTTCAAAAATACAAATTTATGTTAAATTTTATTTTTCTGTTCAAAATGTATATTTCTGTTCAAAATACATATTTGTGTCAAATTTTATTTTGTGTTCAAAATATAAATTTCCGTTCAAAATGCATTTTTATGTCAAATTTTATTTTCTGTCCAAAATGTAAATTTCTGTTCAAAATGCAAATGTATGTTAAATTTAATATTCTGTCCAAATGTAAATTTCTTTTCAAAAATACATATTTGTGTCAAATTTTATTTTCTGTTCAAAATGTAAATTTCTGTTCAAAATACAAATTTATGTTAAATTTTATTTTCTGTCCCAAATGTGAATTTCTGTTCAAAATACAAATTTTCGTTATATTTTATTTTCTGTTCAAATGTGAATTTCAGTTCAAAATACAAATTTATGTTAAATTTTATTTTCTGTTCAAAATGTATATTTCTGTTCAAAATACATATTTGTGTCAAATTTTATTTTCTGTTCAAAATGTAAATTTCTGTTCAAAATACAACTTTATGTTAAATTTTTATTTTCTGTCCCAAATGTGAATTTCTGTTTAAAAATACAAATTTTTGTTAAATTTTATTTTCTGTTCAAAATGTAAATTTATGTTCAAAATGCAAATGTATGTTAAATTATTTGTCTGTGCAAAATGTAATTTTCTGTTCAAAGTACAAATTTATGTTATATTTAATTTTCTGTTCAAAATGTTAATTTCTGTTAAAAATACAAATTTATGTTAAATTTAATTTTCTGTTCAAATGTAAAATATAATTTTATGTCCAAAATGTAAATTTCTGTTCAAAATACAAATTTATGTTAAATTTTATTTTCTGTTCAAAATGTAAATTAATCTTCAAAATGCAAATGTATGTTAAATTAAATATTCTGTGCAAAATTCATATTTCTGTTCAAAATAGAAATTTATGTCAAATTTTGATTTCTGTGCAAAATGTAAATTTCTGTTAAAAATACAAATTTATGTTACATTTTATTTTCTGTCCAAAATGTAAATTTCTCTTCAAAATCCAAATTTATGTTAAAGTTTATTTTCTGTTCGAAATGTAAATTTTTGTTCAAAATACAAATTTATGTTAAATTTTATTTTTCTGTTCAAAATGTAAATTAATCTTCAAAATGCAAATGTATGTTACATTTTATTTTCTGTCCAAAATGTAAATTTCTCTTCAAAATCCAAATTTATGTTAAAGTTTATTTTCTGTTCGAAATGTAAATTTCTGTTAAAAATACAAATTTATGTTATATTTAATTTTCTGTTCAAAATGTAAAATATAATTTTATGTCCAAAATGTAAATTTCTGTTCAAAATACAAATTTAAGATAAATTTAATTTTCTGTTCAAAATGTAAATTTCAGTTCAAATTACAAATTTATGTTAAATATTTTTTTCTGTTCGAAATGTAAATTTCTGTTAAAAATACAAATTTTGTTAAATTTAATTTTCTGTTCAAAATGTATATTTCTGTTCAAAATACAAATTTATGTCAAATTTTATTTTCTGTGCAAAATATAAATTTCAGTTCAAATTACAAATTTATGTTAAATATTTTTTTTCTGTTCGAAATGTAAATTTCTGTTCAAAAATACAAATTTTGTTAAATTTAATTTTTCTGTTCAAAATGTATATTTCTGTTCAATACACAAATTTATGTCAAATTTTATTTTCTGTGCAAAATATAAATTTCAGTTCAAATTTACAAATTTTTGTTAAATTTTATTTTTCTTTTCGAAATGTAAATTTCTGTTCAAAATACAAATTTATGTTAAATTTTATTTTCTGTCCCAAATGTAAATTTCTGTTTTTTAAATACCGTTTTATGTTAAATTTTATTTTCTGTCCAAAATGTAAATTTCTCTTCAAAATACAAATTTATGTTAAAGTTTATTTTCTGTTCGAAATGTAAATTTCTGTTAAAGATACAAATTTATGTTATATTTAATTTTCTGTTCAAAATGTAAATTTATGTTCAAAATGCAAATGTATGTTATATTTAATTTTCTGTCCAAAATGTCAATTTCTGTTCGAAATACAAAATTAAGTTAAATTTTATTTTCTGTCCTTTATGTAAATTTCTGTTCAAAATACAAATTTATGTTAAATTTTATCTTCTGTCCAAAATAAAGATTTCTGTCCAAAATGTGAATTTCTGTTCAATATGCAAATTTTTTGTTTTTTTTATTTCATTTTCTTCTGTTCAAAAGTGAAAATTTCTGTTTAAAAATACAAATTTATGTTAAATTTAATTTTTCTGTTCAAATGTAAAATATAATTTTTATGTCAAAAATGTAAATTTCTGTTCAAAAGTACAAATTTAAGATAAATTTTATCTTCTGTCCAAAATAAGATTTCTGTCCAAAATATGAATTTCTGTTCAATATTACAAATTTTTGTTTAATTTCATTTTCTGTTCAAAATGAAAATTTCTGTTTAAAAATACAAATTTATGTTAAATTTTGTATTCTCATCCAAAAATAAAGATTTCTGTCCAAAATGTGAATTTCTGTTCAAAATATAAATTTTTGTTTAATTTCATTTCCTGTTCAAAATGAAAATTTCTGTTTAAAAATATAAATTTATGTTAAATTTTATTTTCTGTGCAAAAATGTAAAATACTGTTTAAAAGTACAAATTTTATGTTAAATCTTATTTTCTATTCAAAATGTAAATTTCTGTTCTGAAAAATACAAATTAAAGTTAAATTTTAAGTCCTGTCCAAAATGTAAATTTCTGTTCAAAAATACAGATGTATGTTAGAAATTTAATCTTCTGTGCAAAATAAAGAATTGTGCAAAATGAATTTCTGTTCAAAAATATAAATTTAAGATAAATTTAATTTTCTGTGCAAAATGTAAATTTCAGTTCTAAAATAAAAATTTATGTTAAATTTCCCATTGTTCTGTTCGAAATGTAAATTTCTGTTCAAAAATACAAATTTATGTTAAAGTCAATTTTCTGTTCGAAATGTAAATTTCTGTTCAAAAATACAAATTTTATGTCAAATTTTATTTTCTGTGCAAAATGTAAATTTCAGATCCAAAATAAAAAATTGTGATAAATATTATTTTCTGTGCCCAAATGTAAAATATCTGTTCAAAAATACAAATTTATGTTAAATTTTATTTTGTGTTCAAAATGTTAATTTCTGTTAAAAATACAAATTTATGTTAAATTTTATTTTCTGTTCAAAATGTATTTTTCTGTTCAAAAATACAAATTTATGTTAAATTTTATATTCTGTCCAAAAATGTAAATTTCTGTTCAAAAATACAAATTTATGTTAAAGTTTATTTTCTTTTCGAAATGTAAATTTCTGTTAAAGATACAAATTTATGTTATATTTAATTTTCTGTTCAAAATGTATATTTCTGGTCAAAATACAAATTTATGTTAAATTTTATTTTCTGTCCAAAATGTTATAATTTCTGTTAAAAAATACAAATTTTATGTTAAATTTTATTTTTCTGTCCAAAATGTAAATTTCTGTTCAAAATACAAATTTATGTTAAATTTAATTTTCTGTTCAAAATGTAAATTTCTGTTTAAAAATACAAATTTATGTCAAATTTTATTTTCTGTGCAAAATGTAAATTTATGTTTCAAAAATACAAATTTTATGTTTAAATTTTATTTTCTGTTCAAAATGTAAATTTCTGTTTAAAAATACAAATTTATGTTATATTTAAATTTTCTGTTCAAAATGTAAAATTCTGTTCAAAAATACAAAATTAAGTTAAATTTTATTTTCTGTCCTAAATGTAAATTTTCTGTTCAAAAATACAAATTTATGTTAAATTTTATTTTCTGTTCAAAACGAAAAATTCTGTTTAAAAATACAAATTTATGTTAAATTTCATTTTCTGTTCAAAATGTAAATTTCTGTTCAAAAATACAAATTTTATGTTAAATTTTCATTTTCTGTCCAAAAATGTAAATTTCTGTTCAAAATACAAATTTATGTTAAAGTTTTATTTTTTTGTTCAAAATGTAAATTTCTGTTCAAAAATACAAATTTATGTTAAATTTAAATTTTCTGTTCAAAATGTAAATTTCTGTTCAAAAATACAAATTTATGTTAAATTTTATTTTCTGTTCAAAATGTAAATTTCTGTTAAAAATACAAATTTATGTTTAAATTTTATTTTTCTGTCCAAAATGTAAATTTCTGTTTAAAAATACAAATTTTATGTTAAATTTTATTTTCTGTTCAAAATGTATATTTCTGTTCAAAATACAAATTTATGTTAAATTTTATTTTCTGTGCCAAAATGTAAATTTCTGTTAAAAATACAAATTTATGTTAAATTTTATTTTCTGTGCAAAATGTAAAATTCTGTTTAAAAATACAAATTTTATGTTAAATTTAATTTTCTGTTCAAAATGTAAATTTCTGTTTAAAAATACAAATTTATGTTAAATTTTATTTTCTGTTCAAAATGTAAATTTCTGTTCAAAATACAAATTCTATGTTAAATTTTATTTTCTGTCCAAAATGTAAATTTCTGTTCAAAATACAAATTTTATGTTAAATTTTATTTTTCTGTCCAAAATGTAAATTTCTGTTCAAAAATACAAATTTATGTTAAATTTAATTTTCTGTTCAAAATGTAAATTTCTGTTCAAAATACAAATTTATGTTAAATTTTATTTTCTGTTCAAAAAATGTAAATTTGCTGTTCCAAAATACAAATTTATGTTAAATTTTATTTTCCCTAGCAAAATGTAAATTTCTGTTCAAAAATACAAATTTATGTTAAATTTTATTTTCTGACCAAAATGTGAAATTTCTGTCCAAAAGTCAATACAAAATTATGTTAAATTTTATTTTCTGTCCAAAATGTGAAATTAATTTTAATCTGTCTCAAAATGTCAATGCAAATGTATGTTAAATTTTATATTCTGTGCAAAAATGTAAATTACTGTTCAAAATGCAAATGTAGGGACAGAATTTTATATTCTGTTCGAAATGTAAATTTCTGTTCAAAGATACAAATTTATGTTAAATTTAATTTTCTGTTCGAAATGTAAATTTCTGTTAAAAGTTAAAATTTATTTATATTTAATTTCTGTTCAAATATAATTTATGTTCAAAATGCAAATGTATGTTAAATTATTTGTCTGTGCAAAATGTAATTTTCTGTTCAAGGTACAAATTTATGTTATATTTAATTCTCTGTTCAAAATGTTAATTTCTGTTAAAAATACAAATTTTGCTAAATTTAATTTTCTGTTCAAAATGTATATTTCTGTTAAAAATACAAATTTATGTCAAATTTTATTTTCTGTGCAAAATGTAAATTTCTGTTCAAAATAAAAATTTATGTTAAAATTTATTTTCTGTCCCAAATGTCAATTTTTCTTCAAAATACAAATTTATGTTAAAGTTAATTTTCTGTTCGAAATGTAAATTTCTGTTAAAGATACAAATTTATGTTAAATTTTATTTTCTGTTCAAAATGTAAAATTCTGATCAAAATAAAAAATTATGTCAAATTTTATTTTCTGTGCAAAAATGTAAAATTACTGTTCAATATACAAATTTATGTTAAATTTTATTTTATATCCAAAATGTAAATTTCTGTTAAAAATACAAATTTATGTTAAATTTAATTTTATATCCAAAAATGTAAATTTGTTAAAAATACCAGATTTATGTTAAATTTTATTTTCTGTCAAAAAGTTTGTGTTAAAGTGTTAAATTTTGTTGTCCAAGTTTGTTCAAGGTACAAATTTATGTTAAATTTTATTTTCTGTCCAAAATGTAAATTTCTGTTCAAAAATACAAATTTTGTTAAATTGTATTTTCTGTCCAAAATGTAAAGTTTTCTGTTTAAAGGTACAAATTTATGTTATATTTAAATTTTCTGTCCAAAATGTAAATTTCTGTTCAAAAATACAAATTTTTGCTAAATTTAATTTTCTGTTCAAATGTAAATTTCTGTTCAAAATACGGAAATTTATGTTAAATTTAATTTTCTGTTCAAAATTGTAAATTTTCTGTTCCAAAACATACAAATTTATGTTAAATTTTATTTCTCTGTTCAAAATGTAAATTTCTGTTTCAAAAATACAAATTTATGTTAAATTTAATTTTCTGTTCAAAATGTAAATTTCTGTTAAAAATACAAATTTATGCTAAATTTAATTTTCTGTTCAAAATGTAAATTTCTCTTAAAAATACAGATTTATGTTAAATTTTATTTTCTGTCCAAAATGTAAATTTCTGTTCAAAAATACAAATTTATGTTAAATTTTATTTTCTGTTCAAAATGTAAATTTCTGTTCAAAAATACAAATTTATGTTAAATTTAATTTTCTGTTCAAAATGTAAATTTCTGTTCAAAAATACAAATTTATGTTAAATTTTATTTTCTGTTCAAAATGTAAATTTCTGTTCAAAAATACAAATTTATGTTAAATTTTATTTTCCGTGCCAAAATGTAAATTTTGTTCAAAATACAAATTTGTGTTAAATTTTATTTTCTGTTTAAAATGTAAATTTCTGTTCAAAATACAAATTTATGTTAAATTTTATTTTTCTGTCCAAAATGTAAATTTCTGTTCAAATATACAAATTTATGTTAAATTTTATTTTCCGTTCCAAAATGTAAATTTCTGGTCAAAATACAAATTTTTGTTAAATTTTATTTTTCTGTCCAAAATGTAAATTTCTGTTAAAAATACAAATTTATGTTAAATTTTATTTTCTGTTCAAAATGTAAATTTCTGTTCAAAATACAAATTTATGTTAAATTTAATTTTCTGTACAAAATGTAAGATTTTCTGTTAAAAATACAAATTTATGTTAAATTTAATTTTCTGTCCAAAAATGTAAATTTCTGTTCAAAAATACAAATTTATGTTAAATTTTATTTCTGTCCAAAAATGTAAATTTCTGTTCAAAATACAAATTTATGTTAAATTTTATTTTCTGTCCAAAATGTAAATTTCTGTTCAAAAATACAAATTTATGTTAAATTTTATTTTCTGTCCAAAATGTAAATTTCTGTTCAAAATACAAATTTATGTTAAATTTTATTTTCTGTCCAAAATGTAAATTTCTGTTTCAAAAATACAAATTTATGTTAAATTTTATTTTCTGTTCAAAATGTAAATTTCTGTTAAAAATACAAATTTATGTTAAATTTTATTTTCTGTTCAAAATGTAAATTTCTGTTCAAAAATACAAATTTATGTTAAATTTTATTTTCTGTCCAAAATGTAAATTTCTGTTCAAAAATACAAATTTATGTTAAATTTTATTTTCTGTTCAAAATGTAAATTTCTGTTCAAAATACAAATTTATGTTAAATTTTATTTTCTGTCCAAAATGTAAATTTCTGTTCAAAAATACAAATTTATGTTAAATTTTATTTTCTGTTCAAAATGTAAATTTCTGTTAAAAATACAAATTTATGTTAAATTTTATTTTCTCGTCCAAAATGTAAATTTCTGTTCAAAAATACAAATTTATGTTAAATTTTATTTTCTGTCCAAAATGTAAATTTCTGTTCAAAAATACAAATTTATGTTAAATTTTATTTTCTGTCCAAAATGTAAATTTCTGTTCAAAAATACAAATTTATGTTAAATTTTATTTTCTGTTCAAAATGTAAATTTCTGTTCAAAATACAAATTTATGTTAAATTTTATTTTTCTGTTCAAAATGTAAATTTTCTGTTCAAAAATACAAATTTATGTTAAATTTTATTTTCTGTTCAAAATGTAAATTTCTGTTCAAAAATACAAATTTATGTTAAATTTTATTTTCTGTTCAAAATGTAAATTTTCTGTTCAAAAATACAAATTTATGTTAAATTTTATTTTCTGTCCAAAATGTAAATTTCTGTTCAAAAATACAAATTTATGTCAAATTTTATTTTCTGTCCAAAATGTAAATTTCTGTTCAAAAATACAAATTTATGTTAAATTTTATTTTCTGTCCAAAATGTAAATTTCTGTTCAAAATACAAATTTATGTTAAATTTTATTTTCTGTTCAAAATGTAAATTTCTGTTAAAAATACAAATTTATGTTAAATTTAATTTTCTGTTCAAAATGTAAATTTCTGTTAAAAATACAGATTTATGTTAAATTTTATTTTCTGTCCAAAATGTAAATTTCTGTTCAAAATATAAATTTTTGTTAAATTGTATTTTCTGTCCAAAATAAAGATTTCTGTCCAAAATGTGAATTTCTGTTCAATACACAAATTTTTGTTAAAGTTAATTTTCTGTTCAAAATGTAAATTTCTGTTCAAAATACAAATTTATGTCAAATTTTATTTTCTGTGCAAAATGTAAATTTCTGTTCAAAATACAAATTTATGTTAAATTTTATTTTTCTGTCCAAAATGTAAATTTCTGTTCAAAATACAAATTTATGTTAAATTTTATTTTCTGTTCAAAATGTAAATTTCTGTTAAAAATACAAATTTATGTTAAATTTTAATTTTCTGTCCAAAATGTAAATTTCTGTTCAAAAAAATACAAATTTATGTTAAATTTTATTTTCTGTCCAAAATGTAAATTTCTGTTCAAAATATAAATTTTTGTTAAATTTTATTTTTCTGTCCAAAATGTAAATTTCTGTTCAAAAATACAAATTTATGTTAAATTTTATTTTCTGTTCAAAATGTAAATTTCTGTTCAAAATACAAATTTATGTTAAATTTTATTTTCTGTCCAAAATGTAAATTTCTGTTCAAAATACAAATTTATGTTAAATTTAATTTTCTGTCCAAAATGTAAATTTCTGTTCAAAATACAAATTTATGTCAAATTTAAATTTTTCTGTCAAAAATGTAAATTTCTGTTCAAAATACAAATTTATGTTAAATTTTATTTTCTGTCCAAAATGTAAATTTCTGTTCAAAATACAAAATTTATGTTAAAATTATTAATGTAATTTTCTGTTCAAAAATACAAATTTATGTTAAATTTAATTTTCTGTTCAAAATGTAAATTTCTGTTCAAAATACAAATTTATGTTAAATTTTATTTTCTGTCCAAAATGTAAATTTCTGTTCAAAATACAAATTTATGTTAAATTTTATTTTCTGTCCAAAATGTAAATTTCTGTTCAAAATACAAATTTATGTTAAATTTTATTTTCTGTCCAAAAATGTAAATTTCTGTTCAAAAATACAAATTTATGTTAAATTTTACATTTTCCTGTCCAAAAATGTAAATTTCTGTTCAAAAATACAAATTTATGTTGGAAATTTGATTTTCTGATTTCGAATACAGGTTATGTCGGAATTTTATTTCCTGTGCAAATTGTAAATTTCTGTTCAAAATACAAATTTATGTTTAATTTTATTTTCTGTCCAAAACTGTAAATTTCTGTTCAAAATATAAATTTATGTTAAATTTTATTTTCACTTCAAAATGTAAATTTCTGTTTAAAAATACAAATTTATGTAACATCTT
Organism: Drosophila arawakana; assembly: GCA_018151165.1. NCBI lineage: Eukaryota > Metazoa > Arthropoda > Insecta > Diptera > Drosophilidae > Drosophila > Drosophila arawakana. The sequence goes on along the minus strand of JAECWX010000764.1, from coordinate 172 downwards.
ATTTTCTGTTCAAAATGTAAATTTCCGTTCAAAATACATATTTATGTCAAATTTTAATTTCCGTCTAAAATGTAAATTTCTGTTCAAAAGTACAAATTTATCTTAAATTTAATTTTCTGTTCAAAATGTTAATTTTTGTTTAAAAATACAAATTTATGTTAAATATAATTTT
>JAECWX010000069.1:0-146666 GCA_018151165.1 Drosophila arawakana | reverse complement strand
TTTGTTGTTCAGTATTATGTTGGTATCGAAAACCAAACTGATGATTTGGGATGCAATTTTGAAAACTTTGTGCTTCGAACATGCGCGTGAGCAGAAGTCGTTCGAGTATTTTGGATAGGCCAGACAGCAAACTAATAGGCCTGTATGAAGATAACAGTTCTGTAGGTTTCCCTGGTTTGGGTATCATTGTGACTATGGCCATTTTCCATTGTTGAGGAAAGTGGCCAAAGCGCAGTACATTATTAAAAATTAGTATTAAGTATAAAAGAGCGGAATTTGGGAGTGATTTTATGACTTTGTTATCTATTTTATCTAATCCAGGGGCTTTATTATTTTCTAGTTTTTTGATAAGGCTTTTGACTTCAGAGATAGTGATTGGACTAAAGTTTGCAGTGGGGACTGTTTCTTGTAAAGTTATTTGATTTTCAATATTTTGCCTCTCTTCAATAGTATTAAGTAGATAGGGCTGGAATCTTGCTTCCAAATGTTTTGCAAATGCTTCTGCTTTTTCTAGATTAGTTTTGCACCAGCTATTTACATTTTCTGAGTTAGAAAAGTGTCTAATGGGTAGGTTTGGAGTGGATTGCCTCTTAATTTCTTTTGTGAACTTCCATAATTTCTGCATGCTGTACCTATCTTTGGGGTCGATTGCCAAAAGGGTGCGTTGACGTTTGTTTTCTTTATTTATTTCCAGGGCTTTATTGAGTCGCTTTTTTTGCTATCTTATGAAGTCTTTTTGCACTATTATTTCGAGTACTAGATGATTGTATTTTAGGAAGCGTTTAACAATAATCATGTTTTGGATTCTTCTGTTTGGAGTGTATCTGATTCGAAATCGGCTATTAACAGGTAAGTGCGGCTGGGAACTTGATGCAAACACCGCAGCCTGGTGTATATTTCTAGTAATGATATCGACAGCATCTTCAATATCTAATCCTGAAGATATATTGGTATTTAGATGGATATTTTGGTCTAGCCATTGTTGAAATTTTTTAATTGAAGCGTTTTCTGCTAGGATGGGTTTTTTGTGTGGTATTGTAACAGGTTTATTTTTGAGAGTTATGAGGAGTGGCAGATGATCAGAGCCTAGGTCAAGAGAGGATTCAATTTGTAGTTGCCCTCGTTGTAAACCAGTATATACAGCAAAGTCTATAGCCGAGGGTCTCTTCCTATGGTCATAGGGAAAGTGAGTGGAGGAGCCAGTGGCTAGGATTTCGTAATTATTTGTTCTTATACAGGATATTAGTTCATTTCCTCTATTGCATGCTCTGGTGTTACCCCACCAACTATGCTTAGCATTCCAGTCCCCGGTAACAAGAAATCTTTGTTCAAAGAGTTTTAGGATAAGTTCAAAGGCTTCAGCAGTGAAGCCTCTTATTGGTGGCCAGTATATGGCTGAGATATTTAATGGTGGGTGATTTGAGAAGGTAACACATAGAGGTGTGCATTGTATAGCTTGCGTTATTATTGTTGGCAGTGCCATGTGTTCTATGTTTTGGTTTATAATTATGGCTGAACCTCCTCTTCTGCGATTGGATGGGTGATTTGCGGTGTATGTACTAAATCCTTTTATTTTAAAAGAATCAGTATTAATCAAATGGGTTTCAGAAATTGTGACAATGTCTATATGATGTTGATGGATGTGTGCCTCTAGTTCATTAATTTTATTTAGTATACCTGCTGCGTTCCAGGTTATGATTTTTAAATCATTTTCTTGTGGACTTTGGTTCGCCATGTTTAAAGATATTATGAGGGGAAATTTATTTAATTTTTATATATATGTGTATTTAATTGTTTATTTATTTATTTATTTTATTTTATTTTTTTTTTTTTTAAGGACCTTAGTTGTAATAGTAATAGTTGACTGAAAAATAAAGTAAAGTTTATTAACATTTTGCATGCTATATATTTGTGTTGTTTTATGGATAAAATATTGAGACTTTCATTGGCTTTTTGTTTTATTAATAAGAAATGACTTAGCATATTACAAGGAGAATAGGGTTTACCCAAAAATTTGAGATTCATATATAATTGAATATTTTATGTGTTTAATCGAATCGAATAAATGTCGCGACACACTCTAACGACAACGTTGATGTAAAAATAAAAGACGAAGCGAGATTTTAGATTCACGACTTGTTTTATTCAATATCAACTTAAGACTAACAGATATTGGTTTAATAAATGATAAAGAAAGCTCTGTTTGAATGTTTACATTATCGAGGGCACCGCTGGTTGCTGGGCACCAAGCGTTGCTCGTTATCTCGGCTTAAGCTGGGAACAAAAATTATGCTGACTATGTGATTTGCAATCGATGCTGATCGATTGGGGGAGATGCGCCGGCTAGACGGCTCTTTGTTTACAATTGTTGAATTTATTCTCAAGTGAGGCTTGGGAATGTTTATAATTGGGGGTTGGATTCATTCTCAAGTGAAGCTTGGGAATGTTTATAATTGGGGATATGGAACTCTGTAGACATAATCGGGATGAATATGTCACTTCCCTCTCCTTAAGAGGCGAGCCTGTGAATCAAGGCGAGGCTGAAGGGTAAAGTTTTGGTAAATTTGATTGTGTCACTTCGATAACTGTTTCATCTTGTTGTTGTTCTTTTGGTTGAACTGATTGCGGTGTATCTTTTTTGTGTTCGTGAATTTGTTTCTTACATTTTTTATGGATTAATATTATGGGATTAAATGATACATATTTTAAATATAACAATATGATTATGAATATAATAATAATGGTTATAATTATTGTATATGAAAAGACATTATTTTGGGATACAAGTTGTACAATGTCGTCATGTTTGATAGGCTTAATTTTGATAATTTCTATTGGTGGATACAAAGGTGTTAGATCTATTTCGGGTTGTAAGTAATTGTCGCTTAAAATGATATCATTTATTTGTAGTTTACATTGATTGACGTTAATAATTTTATTACCATGAATATTAAGATCTGTATTACTTTTTTTGACAGTTTTGCTTTACATTTATGTTGGATATGTTCCATGTTACAATTGTATTTGGCTCTATGTACTTAATGATTTCTTTTTCGTTTATCTGCTTAAAGTTACAAATTGGTTTTGTATGAAGTAAAATTTTTGTAATACATTCATCAAATATTAGTAGTTAGAATATAGGCAACCGGGAATTTCCTCCCCCCCTCCGGCGGTAAAGCGCCATCTAGCGGTGAACACAAAATCAGGGAAATTTGTTAGCGCCATCTAGCGGTGAGCACAAATTTAGGAAAATTTGGGAATTTATTAGCGCCATGGTTTGTGTCCAAAATTAAAATTGGGGTGGTTTCCTGGTTTCATAACTAAATTTTGAGGATCCATTGGGGATCAAAAATAAAATTGGGGTGGTTTCCTGGTTTCATAACTAAATTTTGAGGATCCATTTGGGATCAAAAATAAAATTGGTTTGGTTTCCTGGTTTCATAACTAAATTTTGAGGATCCGATTGGGATCAAAAATAAAATTGGTTAGAAATTTAGGGAAATTTGGGAATTTATTAGCGCCATGGTTTGTGTCCAAAATTAAAATTGGGGTGGTTTCCTGGTTTCATAACTAAATTTTGAGGATCCATTGGGGATCAAAAATAAAATTTATAGTTAGCGACATCTAGCGGAGATTAAAGAAACTGACATATGGTTTGTGTCCTACATAAATAGTAAGGATCCAGTTTTTATACTCTCTGCAAGAGTATATTGGGTTTGTGCAAAAGTATGTAACAGGCAGAAGGAGGCGTGGCAGACCCCATAAAGTATATATATTCTTGATCATCATCACAAGCCGAGTCGATATAGCCATGTCCGTCTGTCCGTCTGTCCGTCTGTCTGTCTGTCTGTCTGTCTGTCTGTCTGTCTGTCTGTCTGTCTGTCTGTCTGTCTGTCTGTCTGTCCGTATGAACAAACAGATTTCAGAGATGGTAAGAGCTACAAGTTCGAGCTTGGTGTCAAACGATCAGATATTTAGTCAGTCAATACAAGAATCTTTTTTTTTTTCGATGCCACGCCCCATTCGCCCACAATAAGCAAAAAACTGGACACACCTCGTGAAAAATTGGTGTTTTCGGCAAATATCTCAGTAACTATGGCACCTAGGATCACCAATTCTTGTACTGATGTTCCTTGCGAGAGCATAGTTACATTGCCATTTAAAATTTTTGACTGCCACGCCCACTTTTCCCACAATTTATAAAATAGTTTTCAAGCTTCAATGCCGTTTTTTCCGTATCGTACAGTATTGTAGTTTATAACTGGTGTGGAGACTAACTATATTAAACTATCCTGAAAGGCGCATTAAAATCGGACTATAAACATGAAAACTAGAAGCATTACAATATTGATAATTGATCGCAATACCAACCCATAGGTGCAAGCGAGATAGAAACAGACAAGCACATGTTCGAACGTTTTCGCTGCCTGTGTGTCGGCAGCGCTGCCCGCGGTCCCTGGCTGCGCCGAATACACACATACATACATACATATTTGCATCATATACATATTGCCAAACGAATGTGTATTCGAATACAAACAAACTGATGTGTGTTTGATTATGCTTAGATTGTTTTTGTTTCAACGTGTTTTAATGCAAGTAAAACATATAGTAATATGTGGATACCGATTTTAACAATTTAATCGGGACAAATGCAGAGAGTATTATACGGTCGGGCGCGCTCGACTGTACTTTTCTTTCTTGTTATACTCTCTGCAAGAGTATATTGGGTTTGTGCAAAGTATGTAACAGGCAGAAGGAGGCGTGGCAGACCCCATAAAGTATATATATTCTTGATCAGCATCACAAGCCGAGTCGATATAGCCATGTCCGTCTGTCCGTCTGTCTGTCCGTCTGTCTGTCTGTCTGTCTGTCTGTCTGTCTGTCCGTATGAACAAACAGATTTCAGAGATGGTAAGAGCTACAAGTTCGAGCTTGGTGTCAAACGATCAGATATTTAGTCAGTCAATACAAGAATCTTTTTTTTTTTTGATGCCACGCCCCATTCGCCCACAATAAGCAAAAAACTGGACACACCTCGGAAAAAATTGGTGTTTTCGGCAAATATCTCAGTAACTATGGCACCTAGGATCACCAATTCTGGAACGGGAGGTTCGTAGCGACGGCATAGTTGCATTGTCATTTAAAATTTTGGACTGCCACGCCCACTTTTCCCACATTTTATAAAAAAGGCTGGAACCTTCAATGCCGGGTTTGGCGAACTTGTTCGTATCGTACAGTATTGTAATTATATGATACGTGTGGAGACTAACTATATTAAACTATCCTGAAAGGCGCATTAAAATCGGACTATAAACAAGAAAACTAGAAGCGTTACAATATTGATAATTGAACGCAATATCAACCCATAGGTGCAAGCGAGATAGAAACACACAAGCACATGTTCGAACGTTTTCGCTGCCTGTGTGTCGGCAGCGCTGCCCGCGGTCGCTGGCTGCGCCGAATACACACATACATGCATGCATATTTGCATCATATACATATTGCCAAACGTATGTGTATTCGAATACAAACAAACAGATGTGTGTTTGATTATGCTTAGATTGTTTTTGTTTCAACGTGTTTTAATGCAAGTAATTCACATTGTAATATGTCGATACCGATTTTAATAATTTAATCGGGACAAATGCAGAGAGTATTATACGGTCGGGCGGGGTCGACTGTACTTTTCTTTTCTTGTTTTAACCGGGGAACATCAGGCGTAACAAATATTCTGTGATTCAGTTTGGCCGATTTAATATCAGAGTCTCATCCCGGTTGCCTATATTCTAACTACTTGTTCTCCCTCTCTTTTTTCTTTTTTTCCTTTTTTTTCTCTCTTTTTTGCGCTCCGCGCGAAAAAATTTTTAACAAGCGAACAGAATTAACTCTACGACAAGAAAGAAAAATACAGTCGAGCGCACCCGTATAATACTCTCTGCATTTGTCCCGATTAAATTATTAAAATCGGTATCCACATATTACTATGTGTTTTACTTGCATTAAAACACGTTGAAACAAAAACAATCTAAGCATAATCAAACATACATCTGTTTGTTTGTATTCGAAAACACATACGTTTGGCAATATGTATATGATGCAAATATGTATGTATGTATGTGTGTATTCGGCGCAGCTAGCGACCGCAGGCAGCGCTGCCGACACACAGGCAGCGAAAACGTTCGAACATGTGCTTGTGTGTTTCTATCTCGCTTGCACCTGTGGGTTGATATTGCGTTCAATTATCAATATTGTAACGCTTCTAGTTTTCTTGTTTATAGTCCGATTTTAATGCGCCTTTCAGTATAGTTTAATATAGTTAGTCTCCACACGAATTATATAACTACAATACTGTACGATACGAACAAGTTCGACAAAATCGGCATTGAAGGTGGCATAGTTACTGAGATATTTGCCGAAAACACCAATTTTTTCCGAGGTGTGTCCAGTTTTTTGCTTATTGTGGGCGAATGGGGCGTGGCATCGAAAAAAAAAAAGATTCTTGTATTGACTGACTAAATATGTGACCGTTTGACACCAAGCTCGAACTTGTAGCTCTTACCATCTCTGAAATCTGTTTGTTCATACGGACAGACAGACGGACAGACGGACAGACAGACAGACGGACAGACGGACATGGCTATATCGACTCGGCTTGTGATACTGATCAAGAATATATATACTTTATGGGGTCTGCCACGCCTCCTTCTGCCTGTTACATACTTTTGCACAAACCCAATATACTCTTGCAGAGAGTATAAAAATGAATCTAATTTCACTCTGCTTTTTATTTTCTATTGATAAATATAAATGTAATCCGGTTGCGCACACCGGTTGCGCACACCGGGAGGGTGGGTAAACCAGTTACTGTATACAGGTACTGTATACGTGCAGCCCACCTGTATTAGGGGTGAGTTTTACAAGCAGTCATACCGCTCGAATATCTGAGGACAAAACAAGTGTGCCAGTACCGATCATTTCAATTGAGTCCGCTGTCAATCGTTGTTAACACATTTTATTGCCTTTCTTTACGAAGGTCAGTTGTGATCCTTTTGTATATCGGTCCCTTTTCTTTATCACTCATAAGTGTTCTAGGGTTAATGAGCATTTCCAAGTATCACGTCGTGAAGTCTGGTGGTCTGTGGGTTTTTTCTCATCAATGAGTTTATTGCCGGTTACACCAAAGCCGGCGCATACAAACAAGAATTCCTGGTTGCCTATATTCTAACTACTTTAAGGCATAAGCTGAGGCTAAGGCAATTAATTTTCGTTTGCTTAAATCTCTTTTTCTTAAAAACGGAGTCTAAACATGTCTGAACATGTTGAATGTGTTACAGGTGTCTTCTGTTCAACCCCAAAATTAATTCTATATCCATGTCATTGATTTTATGACTACTGTCACTTTTAACTAATTTTCCTTTTTTTAACACTGAATACTAATTACCTTTCTTTTTGATCAAATCAGTTTGTTTTATAAATCGGGTCTTAACATGTTTGAACATGTTGAATGTCTTGCAGGTGTTCCCGATTCAACCCCAAATTTAGTTCTCGATCCACATGCTGAGTATGTCCCATGTCATTGATTTTATTACTACTGTCACATTTAATGTGTTTTCTATAATCTACAGAGAATACTAATCAAATTGATTTTGTAAAGATCCCCTCACCCCCATCCCTCTGCTGATGGACACGTCTGAACATGTTGAAGAAAGAATTAGTTTAGTATGCTTTGTGTCTACTATCCTTTTAGCCCCCATCCCCCCAAAAAATTAGGTATCGATAGGCTCAACAGATACCCCTTGTCGGTGATTTAATTTCTCCGAACATTTTCTCAAAGTTTCCTTTTTAGACCCCGTACTCTAAAAAAGAGTATAGGGGTCTATTAGGTTTGTCAGAAGCGAAATGTGCGTAACAGGCAGAAGGAGGCGTGGCCGACCCCATAAAGTATATATATTCTTGATCAGCATCAACAGCCGAGTCGATATAGCAATGTCCGTCTGTCCGTCTGTCCGTCTGTCTGTCCGTCCGTATGAACACCTGGATCTTTTAAACTACAAAAGCTAGAGCCACCAAATTTATAATGAAAGTCCGTTATTAACCCAGGCAGGTTAAGTTTATTTCAAATTTTTGCCACGCCCCTTACCGCCCCCGCAATGAGCAAAAAACCAGACACACCTCGAAAAAAATTTAGTTTTAGGCCAATAACTCAGTAACTATGGCACTTAGGAACACCATTTCTGGTAAACAGGTTGCTAGAGACATCCTTAATGCAATGCCATTAAAAATTTTGAGCTGCCACGCCCCCTTTTCTCCTGAGGGTTAACCAAACGTTTTCACTTTAATGCCATGTTTAAGGCATTTATTCATATAGTAGGGTGTTGTAATTCAACATAAGTATAGAGACATATAAAATCAAACTATTCTGAAAGGGGCATCATCATACTACTTTTAACAAAAGAGCTACTGCGTTACAAAGTTTGTTATTTAACTGCAATATCACTTACGCGCGAGAGCGAGACAGAAACATACAAACACATGTTCGAACGTTTTCGATGCTTGTGTGGCGACAGCGCTGCCGGCAGACGCGGTGGCGACAGCGCTGCCGGCAGACGCTGGCCGCGCCGAATACACACATACATGCATACATGCATACATATAATTTCAAACGAATGTGTGTTTGTAAGAATAAAATGTAAATGCTGATTATCGGAGAATTCTTGAAAGTGGCGCGTGGTGCAACTGATAGTTAATTTAATTGTTAATTCATTTTTTAGACCCCGTACTCTAAAAAAGAGTAGAGGGGTCTATTAGGTTTGTCAGAAGCGAAATGTGCGTAACAGGCAGAAGGAGGCGTGGCCGACCCCATAAAGTATATATATTCTTGATCAGCATCAACAGCCGAGTCGATATAGCAATGTCCGTCTGTCCGTCTGTCCGTCTGTCTGTCCGTCCGTATGAACACCTGGATCTTTTAAACTACAAAAGCTAGAGCCACCAAATTTATAATGAAAGTCCGTTATTAACCCAGGCAGGTTAAGTTTATTTCAAATTTTTGCCACGCCCCTTACCGCGCCCGCAATGAGCAAAAAACCAGACACACCTCGAAAAAAATTTAGTTTTAGGCCAATAACTCAGTAACTATGGCACTTAGGAACACCATTTCTGGTAAACAGGTTGCTAGAGACATCCTTAATGCAATGCCATTAAAAATTTTGAGCTGCCACGCCCCCTTTTCTCCTGAGGGTTAACCAAACGTTTTCACTTTAATGCCATGTTTAAGGCATTTATTCATATAGTAGGGTGTTGTAATTCAACATAAGTATAGAGACATATAAAATCAAACTATTCTGAAAGGGGCATCATCATACTACTTTTAACAAAAGAGCTACTGCGTTACAAAGTTTGTTATTTAACTGCAATATCACTTACGCGCGAGAGCGAGACAGAAACATACAAACACATGTTCGAACGTTTTCGATGCTTGTGTGGCGACAGCGCTGCCGGCAGACGCTGTGGCGACAGCGCTGCCGGCAGACGCTGGCCACGCCGAATACACACATACATACATACATGCATACATATAATTTCAAACGAATGTGTGTTTGTATGAATAATATGTAAATGCTGATATTCGGAGAATTCTTGAAAGTGGCGCGTGGTGCAACTGATAGAGTTTGTCTGAGGTTGTAGGTTCGAATGCTGGCAATGCGAATTGTTAAATTATTTTTTTTAATTTCAATTGAAATTGAATACAAACTACTATGAGAGTACGGGGTCTTTTATAGTCGGCTCGGTCGACTGTAGCCTTTCTTACTTGTTTCCTTTAATGTATGTCACCTGCATAACAATTAAATACTAGGGTCAACCAATAATGATTTTCGGATACCTCTGAAAAACAACCCTGATTGAACTTGTTGACGAACCAATGGTATAAAGGTAAAAATCGTCTGCTGTAGGAGTTCAGTTGGTGCTACGTTCAGAACCGATAACCGTGTTTTTAAAATCTTTCGAACTCTTTTTAAACAAAAACTCCTATAAACAAATTCAAAATTTTAAACATAAAATTGCTAACAATTTTAAGTTACGCGCGTTCGTCAGTGGAAACTATTTTGTTTAAAATCGAACATTTATTTATTAACAAAAAAAACATTTGTTGTTAAAATTTCAAACAAAACTAAAAACAAACAAGTAAGAAAGGCTACAGTCGATCGAGCCGACTGTAAAAGACCCCGTACTCCCATAGAAGTGCGCAATTGTATTCAATTTAAATTCAAATTTTCGAATGAAATTTAAAAATTTTAATTTTATATGTACATTTTGAATTGAAATTAAAAAAAAACAAGTAAGAAAGGCTACAGTCGATCGAGCCGACTGTAAAAGACCCCGTACTCCCATAGAAGTGCGCAATTGTATTCAATTTAAATTTAAATTTTTGAATGAAATTTAAAAATTTTAATTTTATATGTACATTTTGAATTGAAATTAAAAAAAAATTAAATTAACAATTCGCATTGCCGCAACTCTATCAGTTGCACCACGCGCCACTTTCAAGAATTCTCCGATAGCATTTACATATTATTCATACAAACACACATTCGTTTGAAATTATATGTATGCATGTATGTATGTATGTGTGTATTCGGCGCGGCCAGCGTCTGCCGGCAGCGCTGTCGCCACACAAGCATCGAAAACGTTCGAACATGTGTTTGTATGTTTCTGTCTCGCTCTCGCGCGTAAGTGATATTGCAGTTAAATAACAAACTTTGTAACGCAGTAGCTCTTTTGTTAAAGGTAGTATGTTGATGCCCCTTTCAGAATAGTTTGATTTTATATGTCTCTATACGAATGTTGAATTACAACACCCTACTATATGAATAAATGCCTTAAACATGGCATTAAAGTGAAAACGTTTGGTTAACTCTCAGGAGAAAAGGGGGCGTGGCAGCTCAAAATTTTTAATGGCATTGCATTAAGGGTGTCACTAGCAACCTGTTTACCAGAAATGGTGTTCCTAAGTGCCATAGTTACTGAGTTATTGGCCTAAAAGTAAATTTTTTCGAGGTGTGTCTGGTTTTTTGCTCATTGCGGGGGCGGTAAGGGGCGTGGCAACAATTTGAAATAAACTTGATCTGCTCGCGAAGATAACGGACTTTCATTCCAAATTTGGTGTCTCTAGCTTTTGTAGTTTAAAAGATCCAGGTGTTCATACGGACGGACGGACAGACGGACAGACAGACAGACGGACAGACGGACAGACGGACATTGCTATATCGACTCGGCTGTTGATCCTGATCTAGAATATATATACTTTATGGGGTCGGCCACGCCTCCTTCTGCCTGTTACGCACATTTCGCTTCTGACAAACCTAATAGACCCCTATACTCTTTTTTAGAGTACGGGGTCTAAAAAAACCATTAAAAAATGTGCTCCAAAATTGTGTGTGATATGTGCAACCGTGCTTTTGACGGGGTGGATGCTTTCGTTGTGCATTATAGCAAGTGCAACGGACCTGTAAACGCTTTTAAAATAATGATGCAGGCGTCAAGGAACCAAGATTCGAGTGATCGTCCCTCTTCAACATCAACTTTAGACGTCGAACCTACTACATCTGCCAGAGCCTTGAAAAGAGCAGGAGCCATAATTAATCAACCCGCTAAGAAAATGAAAAGCGATGATATTCATTGTCAAGTATGCAACGTTTCAATTAAAAGAAATGCATATAAAATGCACTTGCGCACTGATACGCATAAAAATGCGCAAGTTGCTCAAATAGTGAGAAACACTAATGTAGTATTAATTTCAACAGAAACCAAATTCCCTGTTGAAACATATCGTGTTTTTAATGAAAATGAAAATGTAATTATTCTTCGTGATTTTTACAATCAAATAAAAAGAAACATTTTGGAAATAATTGAACTCTGTTTAGCTAAATATACCGCCATAAAAATTTCGATTAAACTTTATGGCACATATATAAAGCAAACAGATGATGGAGAATTAATTGAATCAACAAAGCATTTTGTAACATCATATCAGTGTCTCTATGATTTAGAAACAGCTGATGATGTTTTGGAGAACAAAATCGATTATTTAAATTTATTAACTAGTGAGTTCCAAGAAAAAGATAGTGGATGGGCTATCCAATCATTTAACTATTGTGATTTAACAATAGTTAAACTGGAACATATTCCTTCTGGAGGATACTGTGAAATGCCCGAAACGATTAGAAAGAGGAATGCAACTGTCAATATTAAAAACAACGATGTTTTTTGTTTTAAATGGTGCATACTGGCATCAATCGAATACGAGTTCATTGAAAATGCCACCTACAATGATAACGACAAAAAAAACTAAGGAGGAATCTCAAGAACACTTCTTGCTATAACATAAGCAACATCGCTGCTCCTGTTATTACTTATAGGGGTCAGCGACTTAACTTCTCGGATATAGAATTCCCAGTCAACTCAAAAGGGGTTAAGCTTTTTGAAAAACTTAATCCCCAATTTAGTATAAATGTATACGAAATTGACTGTAGCAGAAAGAAACAAGAGATGATTGTTGGACCCACAATTCGAGCAGACAGTCTACGGGAAAAACACATAAGTCTCCTGGGTATATACAATGAGGCTGAAATGATAATGCATTATGCCTACATAACAAATATGTCTACATTGGCTAAATCGCAATTTACTAAGAGCCATACGCCAGGAGACTTTTGTCATAACTGTTTGCAATGGTATACTTGCAATAGTAAAATGCATACCAAAAGTTGCGGAAAAGTTGTATCTACTTTTCCTAAAGTGGGTTCATATGCCAGCTTCAAAAACTGTCATAAAAAACTTTCTCCACCGGTAACCATCTACGCGGATATTGAAGCTGTCTTGGAAACTTTTCATCGATCACAAAATGACCCAAAGATGTCGTCAACTACGAAGGCTCAAAAACATACCGCTTGTGCAGTTTCATTTTACGTTGCACATAAATATAGTCCCGAGCTAAACGAAATGTGGACTTACGAAGGTAAATTACCATTATGCTTTTAATCTATTAAAACACATACTTATTATTTTTCATTACTTTTGCTAATAGGGATCGATTGCATCAAATAGTTTTGTCAAGCCCTTGATGAGAAAAAACAAGAATGCTCTACAATAAATATTGGAAAGCATTCAAAGCCCCCACCATTTGCTGGACATTGACGAAGAGTGTATGCAGGAATACAACAAATGTACGGCCTGTGAAGACGTGATCGATGATGCTGAAAAGGATAAATTCTTTAATTTCTTTACCGGAAAATATGAGGGTCCAATATATAAGAAATGTAAGTTAACTTATAAGTTTAGATTTCCAGTAATACCTGTTGTGTTCCATAACTTAACTAAATATGACGTACATTTATTTATAACTGAGCTTGGTGGGGACTTAAGTATAATTCCTTGCAATAAGGAATTATATATATCCATTACCAAAAAAGTCACAATAGACAAAAAATATTTATACAATATTCAGTTTATTGACTCTAATAGATTTTTAAACTCTAGTTTAGAAAAACTTTCTAGCTATCTTAACGATGAAGACTTCAAGCTTTTAAGTAGAAAGTTTGAAGGTGTCCAATTTAAGCAAATGCGTCGGAAGGGAGTTTTCCCTTATGACTATCTAGATAGTTTTTCTAAATTAGCCGCGAAACAACTCCCATGTAGAGAACTTTTTATAATGCTCTAAACGATGAGGAGTGTAGTATTAAAAACTATGCGTTTGCACAACAGGTATGGGATAGTTTTAAGTGTCAAACATTGTCAGATTACTTAAAACTATACCTGGAAAGTGATGTAATTATTCTGGCAGATGTTTTTGAAAATTTTAGAGACATCTGTCATAAAATTAGGATTAAAATTATTAAAAATTCATAGAGTTTTGTCTTTTACGCAACGACGTTGGCTTGAGCCATACATTAACTTGAACAATTCTCATAGAAAATCCGCAAAAAATGAGTTTCAAAAAAATTTTTCAAGTTGATGAATAATGCCGTTTACGGCAAAACTATGGAAAACGTAGAGAAAAGACGTTCAATACGACTCGTTACTGATTACCACTCCAAGCAAAATTCTCCTGGCTTCAGACAGTTAGTCGCAATGAACAATTTCCATAGCATGAACATTTTCGGTAATGACTTAGCAGCACTTGAGCATACAACATCGCTCATTCATTATGATAAACCAATCTATATTGGAGTAACTGTCTTAGAATTGTCAAAATGGCTTATGTATGATTATTATTATAATTTCTTAAGCATAAAAAGTCCCTCGACTAAGATTATTTATATGGACACTGATTCGTTTATTACATCCTCTGTTGAAGATGTATATAACCTTATAAAAACAAATCCAGAACGTTTTGATACCTCCAATTATAACTCTATGAATCCATATAACATAATTCCAGCAAACAATAAAGAGTTAGGTTTATTTAAAGATGAAAATGCAGGAAAAATTATGAAATCTTTTGCAGGCTTAAAAGCAAAAGCTTATTCCTACAAGGTAGAAAGCAGTGAAGGAACCGCCGACAAAGAAATTAAGAAAATTAAAGGTGTCAAAGAAAGCGTTGCTAAAAAACTCTCCCACTCGGACTATATTGAATGTATCCGAAAACGAAAAACTTATTATGGTGAACAGAGGGTAATAAGAAGTAGAGACCATGAGCTGTTTACAGAAATTGTAAATAAAATTTCATTGAATTATAAAGATGACAAAAGATTTGTAACATCAAATTCAATAACCACACTGGCTTGGGGGCATTATAAAATAAGTTTGAACAGAGAAAATTTGTAAAAAACATTTTATTCAAAGATAAGACTTATTATATAACACTTGTAAATATATATATAGTGCTTGTAAATATGTATAACTAATAAAAAAAAATATTCTAAATAAATAATAAAAAATAAAAAAAAAGTCTTTTATTTAATTATATCTTTTTTATTAATCCAGGAATTATGTGACTCATCAAAGCCTAACCACTTAACAAAAACTTTATTTTTTCCAGATTTTATAATTTTTTTCAATCAAGTATGCGTTTTTATCTCTAACTCGTTGAAGTTCTTCTTCATAGAATGAACCCTTTATGCGTTCATTTTTATAATCTTTTAATAAATAAGTGACTGGATCTGTTGATTGAATTTTTATAATTCTAAATATTTCAGTTGTCCAATTTGGTTCATATCCTTTAGCGAAAACACCTTTATATTTACTTATTCGAACAAAATCGTTAACAGAGTATTTGTGTTTAGGAAAAATTTTAGGATAATTGTACACCGACTTTAAAATAAATTTTTCATTCTTTCTGTCTACTTCACTGGGTTTCATTTTTATAGTACGGTGATATGTATTGTTGTAAGTTTTTAGTAATTGCTGCAACTTGGACACCCAAATGTAATTTCCATGATAGCTAAACATTTTCCACATTAGATTCTTAAGGGTTCTATTAAATCGTTCACAAATTGATGCTTTTAAATGAGTATAGGTGTGATAATGATTTATTTCCAATTTATTCATTAGTTGAAGAAATTCCTTATTAAAAAATTCTTTACCCTGATCACTCTGAATATTTTTAGGTATTTTCTTTGCAGTTTCAAATACTTTTTTAATTGCTAAAACTATATCTGTAGCTGATTTATTCTTCACAGGCTCTGCATATGAATATTTTGAGAAAGTATCAATCACTGTCAGTAGATATCGATAACCTCCATTTTGTTTATGAAATGGAATCATTTCAACTAAATCTATTTGCCAAGTATCATTTATTCCTTTTTGTACGAAACTACGCCTTCTAAAATTTTTTCTAGACTGCTTATGAATTTCTGTTACAACCTGTAATTTACTCATTATGTTTATTATTACAATCCTGAGTGTTTTGATAATACTAACTGTTTATATTGAGTTACGTCGTTTTTTATTTCTTTTCGCATCTTCTTTGAAATCTCAAAACACAAACGAGTTAAGTCAATCTCAACGTCAGACTCATACGATGCTTCTAAATCTGTAAGTCGTATTTCATATTTATTCATTTGGGCACACTTAGGTATAATATGTTTATAATAGATATTTGTTATTTGTTTTTTAAGAATTGTGTTCCAGCACAAAAATGTGGTTAAAAAAATACCAAGTCGTAAAAGCGCACGCCAAGATTCACTGTCAAATTCAATTTTGTTACCATTCTGGTTTAATGTAACTATACACTGTTTATCGACTTTTCTATATTTAAAATGACATTTAACTGAACTAAGCAAAGGGTGGTCAATGATAGTATCAGGCATTAAAAACTCGTACTGGTCAAGCTTAAGTTGAATATATTCCTTATATGTTAACAGTTGAATCCAGTCCTCCTTATCAAACCCAATGAAATTATTTTTGTTTTGCTGCATCCAGATCATTGGGGTAAATTTTCTACTAGTTGAAAAACCACACTTTAATTTTAAATTGTGATATACATAATATTCAAGGCCAAAAATAATTTCATGATCTTGTGTTTTTCTTAAAGCCTTTGTCCTTTTTAACTGGAATGTATCCATCTTGGCTGAGTATCTTTTTCAAACTAACGGTTAGATGCTAACTGTGGCGCTATATAAACGGTGAAATCATAGTATCTTCAACCAGTATTTTATATAAATTCAAACGACAATGATCAAAATTGATAGAAATTCCGCTGTTTTGGTTGATTTCCAATACATAGTTGGAAATAATAGACAAATCTTTGTAAAGGAATTGGCATTTATGCAAGCGGGCTCTGTTATACCGAACTTCTTTCATTTTCTACCCCCATATCATGTTAAAGAATTAGATGATTGTATAAGGAATATTCAACACACCACAAAAAGAAATATAAATGGATTGGATTGGTCTGAGGGTGACATTCCATATTTGAGTCTAAGTGAAATACTAACTCCTTTAAATAGTTTCGCTACAGTAATTGTCCGAGGAGAGGCCAAGAAACAATTTTTAAAGAAGTACTTAGCAACAAATGTAATCGATGTGGAAATTGAACAAAGTTTAACATGTTATCCAAACTACTTTACTAACTGTCGAATACATAAAAAACTTGGAGTTAGATTTGCTCTTAATAATCTATTTAAGCTTTTTGTAATATTGGAAAATTTAAATTACGAAGTATATGGAAAATAAAACAAATTCTTCTAAATAAATCAACAATGTTTGTACAATTTATTCATCCATTTACAATGCTTATATGTGGACCCTCTGGATCAGGAAAAACAACGTTTCTGGAAAATCTTTTGAACAATCAAAATACACTTATTAATGAAGATATAAAAAGGATCATTTGGTGTTATGCTGAAGAACACGCAAAACCTAGTTTTACAGGACTTGAATATCATAAAGGTGTACCAGAAACAATTGAAAATGATCTTAACGAGCCTATCCTTATTGTATTAGATGATCTAATGATGGGAGCATTTAACAAAAGTGTTTGTGAATTATTTACAAAAGGCTCTCACCATCGCAACTTATCTGTAATAGTAGTAACTCAGAATATATTTCATAAAGCATCACATACTAGAGATATATCGTTAAATACAAAGTACATTGTCGTTTTTAAAAACCCTAGAGATAAACTTCAATTCCATTGTTTGGCTCGACAAATTTATCCTGAAAATCCTAGTGAATTGATGCGCATATATAAAGAAGTAACCGAAGAACCCCATGGTTACTTGTTAATTGATCTTACCCAAAGGATAAACGATCTTTTAAGTTTTCGTTCAAATATTTTTAATTCAACATACTCAATTTGTTATTGCAACGAAAATGGTTTACAAAAAGAGTCTAAAACGGTTGATGGCGAACAAACATTTATTATATGTTCTGAAAAGAGCTAGTACCAAGTTACGAAAAGCTATTATAAGCAATAGTGATGATGATCTGGTTAAGTCATTAATTGAGATTGTATTGAATACCTTACAAGGCAATCATCAACTAACAAGGAAACAGCTTACACTACTTAAACGGTATAAAAATGTACTGCGTAAAATTTCATCTTCAAAGCGCACCATAAAATCAACGAGGAAAGTTCTTGTTCAAAAAGGTGGATTTCTTCCAATTCTAATTTCATCATTATTGGCCGGAGTATTTGGAAAAATATTAAAAAATGCATAACTCTAAAAGTAATTTAATTAAAGTTATTTTAATGCAACCAAACGAATATCAAAAGTTAATATCAAATAATAGAGGTGAAGATTTTATTAACCAAAAGTTTTTACCAATAATATGTAATGGTAGACTAAGTGATTTCGATAAATGGATTAAAATTCGTCAAGAACTAAACTACTTTCTGCACAAAAAAAAAAAACGAGTTACATATTCTGATAACAAAAATCAGTTAAATGTTTTATCATCAAGCAGTTCAACACAGACATTTGAAGAGTGGCCTACCAGTTCAAAAAAGAGAAGCAAAGACTGAAAACAAAGAGTTTATGAAAAATATAAATGTTAAAGCAGACAAGAGTATGAACATTACAAAAAAACATACAGACGAAATACCAAATAATTCTAAGGAAGACTTATTTGCTGATTCTCAAAATCAAACTAACCTAAGCGGGCATTTTCTGAAATCGATGATGATATAGGTATGATTGAGCCACCCTAAAAGGAGATACATTGAACGTCAAATTAAGTCACCAGAAAAAAAGAAAAAAATAATCATATTATTCAATCAGAAGTCAATTTAAGAAACCTCAATTACATTGCAGGAAGGGAAAAACTAAGACGATCATCTCGACAAGCAGAAAAATCTGGGTCTAAATCAACAAGAATTAGCACAAGATCTACGAATAGAGCCAAACCATATCAAATTGGAAAAAATAAAATTAATTGGATTTCTTTAACATAAACAAGAAAGAAAAGTACAGTCGAGCGCGCCCGACCGTATAATACTCTCTGCATTTGTCCCGATTAAATCATTAAAATCGGTATCGACATATTACAATGTGAATTACTTGCATTAAAACACGTTGAAACAAAAACAATCTAAGCATAATCAAACACACATCTGTTTGTTTGTATTCGAATACACATACGTTTGGCAACATGTATATGATGCACATATATTGTATGTATGTGTGTATTCGGCGTAGCCAGCGACCGCGGGCAGCGCTGCCGACACACAGGCAGCGCTGCCGCCACACAAGCAGCGAAAACGTTCGAAAATGTGCTTGTGTGTTTCTATCTCGCTTGCACCTACGGGTTGGTATTGCGTTCAATTATCAATATTGTAACGCTTCTAGTTTTCTTGTTTATGTGTCCGATTTTAATGCGCCTTTCAGTATAGTTTAATATAGTTAGGTCTCCACACGAATGATACAATTAAAATACTGTACGATACGAACAAGTTCGCCAAACCCGGCATTGAAGGTTCCAGCCTTTTTTATCAAATGTGGGAAAAGTAGGCGTGGCAGTCCAAAATTTTAAATGGCAATGCAACTATGCCGTCGCTACGAACCTCCCGTTCTAAAATTGGTGATCCTAGGTGCCATAGTTACTGAGATATTTGCCGAAAACACCAATTTTTTCCGAGGTGTGTCTAGTTTTTTGCTTATTGTGGGCGAATGGGGCGTGGCATCGAAAAAAAAAAAAGATTCTTGTATTGACTGACAAAATATCTGATCGTTTGACACCAAGCTCGAACTTGTAGCTCTTACCATCTCTGAAATCTGTTTGTTCATACGGACAGACAGACAGACGGACAGACGGACAGACGGACAGACGGACATGGCTATATCGACTCGGCTTGTGACGCTGATCAAGAATATATATACTTTATGGGGTCTGCCACGCCTCCTTCTGCCTGTTACATACATTTGCACAAACCCAATATACTCTTGCAGAGAGTATAAAAACTTTTGAAAATGAGTAACTTAGAGTCATTTTATGTTACTTTATTTAGCAACAATTCTTTAAATGTTTTTCCTGATAATGTACAGTCTGCGTTTACAAACATTGTGAGTTTCTCACAAAATATAGATGAAAAGTGGGAAGTTGGAATATCTGAACTTTATTTAAACGATCTTCTCCACCATGAAGTAACGGATAAGAAACACTCAATACAAAGTATATCAAAGGGTATAATATTTGTTTATACTGATATAATAAAGCCTAGATGCGTTGGAGACAAAAGAACGCGATGTCTAAAAGTTCTTATGCATAATGGAGTTTCGAAAATGATTCAATTCAAAAACATTGAGTACTATCCCGTTGAGAATTGTGAAGTAAGAGACATATCAATTTTAATATCTGACTCAAGAGGATATAAGGCGCCCTTTAAACCTTCAGCCACTCCCATATACATTACGTTGCATTTTAGGCAGAAACGTTGTATGCTATAAATATTGCAACTTAGTTAATACATTTTTCATAAAGATATTAACCGGCATGGAGAAACTTTACCAAGAGTATTATCTAAATCAAAGTGGAGGAGGATTAAATCACATTGGTTCCCTTTATGCAACACCTCAAATAATACAGCAAGGAAGGGGTATTGGAAACTTTTTTAGTGGACTTTTTAAGTACATTAAACCACTTTTTCTAAGTGGACTAAACGCTGTTAAAAATCAAGCATTTGAATCAGGGAAAGCAGTCATAAGTGACTTGGGACGAAAACCTCTACAGAATATTATCCAAGAACAGAGCAAAATTGCACTCCAAAATCTATCCAATAAAGTAATAGATAAAATGACTCAGGGAGGCTCAGGTAGAAAGAATAAAAGGAAGCGTTTTACTTCTAGGAGAGCTCATTATAAAACTAAACATTCAAGTGTGCATACAAAGAAAAACATTAAAAAACGATCTAAATCAAAAAAAACTATCTAAGAAAATCGCAGATATTTTTTCTACAAAACGATGACCAATCACATTGAATGCATGAAAAGTGAACTGGATTTGTTTGAGCCACATCCGACACAAAGCAGTATTTTACGCACTGAAGAAGTAACATACAATCCTATAGCATCATTGGATGGAGCCAGCTCAATTGAATTTGTATGTTTGGGAAATGGCGAATCATACAGAGATCTGTCAAGCGTATATTTAAGATTAGTAGTACAGCTAAAGGGTCAGGACAACAATAATATAACAAATGATGCTATTAGTGTTGTAAACAATATATTACACTCTATTTTTAGAAGTTCCTCAGTATATTTAAATAACACATTAGTTTCTCAGAACGACAATAATTACCACTATCGGTCTTATTTACAAACTATTTTAAATTATGGAAGTGATGCTAGTGAAAGCCATTTAGCAACCCAGGGATTTTTTTGCGAGTTTAATTAAATGTTATGTTGACGAAACTTTACCTGTAAAAAACATATTTCGAAGAAGTAATAAGGTGGAGCTCTTTGGAAAAGTACATGGAGATATTTTTAATCAACCTAAGCTTCTAATAAATAATGTTGATTTAAGAATAACATTTAATATTGAAAAAACAGCATTTTATTTGATGGAGAGTCAAACTGAATCAACTTTAAAAGTTTTAGAAGCACAACTCTTTATGAATCATGTTATAGTCAATCCAAGTATTTTGTTAGCACATCATCGCGTATTGCAATCTAAAAACGCTTTATATCCATATAATAAAGTTGAAGTTAAATCTTTTACTCTATATCCAGGTAACAATACACTTTCAATTGACAATGTTGTAATTGGACAATTACCTAATTTTATCTCATTTTGCATGGTCAAAAACCGAGCATACTCAGGTAATAGAGAACTGGATCCATATAACTTTGAACATTTTAAAATACAGCGATTTAATCTTTTAGTTAATGGAGTACAAGTACCGTCTCAAGCGCTAGAGTTTGATTTTACAAACCCCGAAAACATTCAGAGCTCTCGGGGATATAATATGCTATTTAGAGCAAATGGTATAAAACATTTTGATAGGG
This sequence comes from Drosophila arawakana, assembly GCA_018151165.1. Classification (NCBI taxonomy): domain Eukaryota; kingdom Metazoa; phylum Arthropoda; class Insecta; order Diptera; family Drosophilidae; genus Drosophila; species Drosophila arawakana. The sequence continues at coordinate 124,719 of JAECWX010000069.1, read as the reverse complement.
GGTTGCAAATCACTAAGGAAATGTTTGATAAGAACTGTTTTATATTAGCGTTTGACTTAACTGCAGATCATTCGAATTCTTCCGTATGTTCAAATTTAATTAATCAAGGAACAATTCGTATTGAGGGTCGATTTGCTGAACCACTTACCGAAGCTGTCACATGCTTTTTATATTGTGAATATGATTCCATGATTGATATTGACAAACATAGAAATATTAGAGTTATACTTTAAAAATGAATACATTACAAATTGAAAAACTTATGCTTAGTAAGCGCAGCACCAAACATATATTTAAAGGTGTGTTCCCATCTGATAAATTACCTATTAAAATACGTACATATCCTACAATAATAATTGCGAATACAGACTCATCTGACAAACCTGGTTCACACTGGGTAGCATTTTATTTTAAAAATGCTTCAAATGCAGAGTTTTTTGATTCATATGGTCAATATCCTCAAAACAAATATTTTTTAAGTCTATTAAAAAATAATTCCAAAAAGGTTTACATATAATAAACAGCAAGTCCAGGGTTACTTTTCAAATACCTGTGGACATTATTGCATCCTATTTAGTATTTATAAGAGTAAAAAACAATCAACAAAATGTTTTTAAATGTCTTTAAGAAAAATGATTATATTTATAATGATAAGCTTGTTCTGAAATTATTTAAAAAAATAAATAAAACAAAATGATTTACATATTGTTATTGTTTTTATTTGAGTACATTCGATCTCTTAACCTATAGTAATTCATCATTAGTTTTAAAGCCTCTGCTTTATAACTTGAAACGAAACAGCAGCGACAGGTGTCTGGACCTTCTTCGGTGTCATCGTTCGACCATACGCACGAGATAAAATGCTTTCCAAATTGAGAATTGACTTCCTGCTCTTGTTCAAGGTCGCTTAAAAGAGCCTTCAATTGTTTCAGACGTTCCATGTGTTCATGGAAAATCATATCTTCGAACTGAATTAAAAATATTTCAATTTGCTTTGAAAACATTTTACTTGCTTTAGTGTTGTTTTGAAACTGAGGTTTGTTTGGAAAGATTAGGAGTTTTTATATTAAATTTCATTATATACTTTTACATATAAATTGAAAATGGGGGGTATTATAGCTGTCTTTTTTCGTCCCATTGTAAACTATATGAGTAATATTGTTGTCCTTTAACTTCTTGTATGGAGTTTTAGTAGGAAAAATCCTCACAAATGCCTTAGGTAAAAAAATCCAAAGGGGTTTGGCGTCGGCATCAGTTATGTAAAGAGCAATTTTCTCTCCGTAGACTGTTTTCTTTAGTTGACAATCTGTTATAGTATACTCATAACCAATCGTGAGGCTCCCAGTTTTTGTATATCCTTGTCCTACATGGCCTGTCACATCATTTATTGATTCGAAGAAAGCCTGAGAATGTAAACGTTATTTAGTTATAAATGATTATATGTTACTAATACATACCATGTTGCTATTTATTTTTAAACTCTTTAATGTTCACTTAGACTGAAAACTGTAAGAACTAAAGAATAGAATGGAATACGTCCGCTTTTTATGGAAATTTACACGCGATTCAATAGCCAATTAGAATGAAACAGCAAATGGTGACCAATGCAGTGTCCAATCAAATCATTGGATTCCATTATTCTCTCATTCTATTTTTATTCTTCTTTTTCTTACTTATGCGGCTACCCCTTAAAAACCTGATTTTTAAATAAATATAATCCTTCTTTGTCTTGTGTAGGGATTTAGTAAACCTCAGTAAGCAAGATGGTTCAGTACTATTGTAGTTTATGTACCAGCTTAAAAACATTTCAAAGTAAATGTGGATTCAAGAAACACATTCTCAAGAAACACAACTTTAGTTTTGAAAAACGAAAATATAAAATTCCTTGTAAATTATGTTTATATAAAAAACTATATGTTACAAAATCCGGTTTAAAAAAGCATGTTCTTTCTAAGCATAACTTTAGCAATAAGAAAGCAAAGTAAAGTATAAATGAAAATAACTAAAAGTAAACTGAGTATTTCTTTGGGGGGTACGCTGTATACCATTGGTTCGTCAACAAGTTCAATCAGGGTTGTTTTTCAGAGGTATCCGAAAATCATTATTGGTTGACCCTAGTATTTAATTGTTATGCAGGTGACATACATTAAAGGAAAAAAGGAAACTTTGAGAAAATGTTCGGAGAAATTAAATCACCGACAAGGGGTATCTGTTGAGCCTATCGATACCTAATTTTTGGGGGGGATGGGGGCTAAAAGGATAGTAGACACAAAGCATACTAAACTAATTCTTTCTTCAACATGTTCAGACGTGTCCATCAGCAGAGGGATGGGGGTGAGGGGATCTTTACAAAATCAATTTGATTAGTATTCTCTGTAGATTATAGAAAACACATTAAATGTGACAGTAGTAATAAAATCAATGACATGGGACATACTCAGCATGTGGATCGAGAACTAAATTTGGGGTTGAATCGGGAACACCTGCAAGACATTCAACATGTTCAAACATGTTAAGACCCGATTTATAAAACAAACTGATTTGATCAAAAGAAAGGTAATTAGTATTCAGTGTTAAAAAATGAAAATTAGTTAAAAGTGACAGTAGTCATAAAATCAATGACATGGATATAGAATTAATTTTGGGGTTGAACAGAAGACACCTGTAACACATTCAACATGTTCAGACATGTTTAGACTCCGTTTTTAAGAAAAAGAGATTTAAGCAAACGAAAATTAATTGCCTTAGCCTCAGCTTATGCCTTAAAGTAGTTAGAATATAGGCAACCAGGAATTCTTGTTTGTATGCGCCGGCTTTGGTGTAACCGGCAATAAACTCATTGATGAGAAACAAGAAAGAAAAGTACAGTCGAGGGCGCCCGACCGTATAATACTCTCTGCATTTGTCCCGATTAAATTATTAAAATCGGTATCCACATATTACTATATGTTTTACTTGCATTAAAACACGTTGAAACAACAACAATCTAAGCATAATCAAACACACATCTGTTTGATGCAAATATGTATGTATGTATGTTTGTATTCGGCGCAGCCAGCGACCGCAGGCAGCGCTGCCGACACACAGGCAGCGAAAACGTTCGAACATGTGCTTGTGTGTTTCTATCTCGCTTGCACCTGTGGGTTGATATTGCGTTCAATTATCAATATTGTAACGCTTCTAGTTTTCTTGTTTATAGTCCGATTTTAATGCGCCTTTCAGGATAGTTTAATTATAGTTAATCTCCACACGAACTATATAATTACAATACTGTACGATACGAACAAGTTCGCCAAACCCGGCATTGAAGGTTCCAGCCTTTTTTATCAAATGTGGGAAAAGTGGGCGTGGCAGTTTAAAATTTTAAATGGCAATGCAACTATGCCGTCGCTATGAACCTCCCGTTCCAAAATTGGTGATCCTAGGTGCCATAGTTACTGAGATATTTGCCGAAAACACCAATTTTTTCCGAGGTGTGTCCAGTTTTTTGCTTATTGTGGGCGAATGGGGCGTTGCATCGAAAAAAAAAAAGATTCTTGTATTGACTGACTAAATATCTGATCGTTTGACACCAAGCTCGAACTTGTAGCTCTTACCATCTCTGAAATCTGTTTGTTCATACGGACAGACAGACAGACAGACGGACAGACGGACAGACAGACAGACGGAGATGGCTATATCGACTCGGCTTGTGATGCTGATCAAGAATATATATACTTTATGGGGTCTGCCACGCCTCCTTCTGCCTGTTACATACTTTTGCACAAACCCAATATACTCTTGCAGAGAGTATAAAAACCAACAGACCACCAGACTTCACGACGTGATACTTGGAAATGCTCATTAACCCTATGAGTGATAAAGAGAAGGGACCGATATACAAAAGGATCACAACTGACCTTTGTAAAGAAAGGCAATAAAAAAAGGATCACAACTGACCTTCGTAAAGAAAGGCAATAAAATGTGTTAACAACGATTGACAGCGGACTCAATTGAAATGATCGGTACTGGCACACTTGTTTTGTCCTCAGATATTCGAGCGGTATGACTGCTTGTAAAACTCACCCCTAATACAGGTGGGCTGCACGTATACAGTACCTGTATACAGTAACTGGTTTACCCACCCTCCCGGTGTGCGCAACCGGTGTGCGCAACCGGATTACATTTATATTTATCAATAGAAAATAAAAAGCAGAGTGAAATTAGATTCATTTTCGTAGAGTTAATTCTGTTCGCTTGTTAAACAAGTAAGAAAGGCTACAGTCGACGTGCCGACTGTATAAGACCCCGTACTCCTTGTAGTGCGCATACAAAAATACTTACAAACTTAAAAGAAGAAGCAGTAGACTGATTCATATTTTAAAATACAAATTTAAAAAAAGATAATAGTTTAAATTAAAATTTAAAAAAGTAAAAAAAAATTATGCGCTAGCTGCAATCGAACCCGCGGTATCAGACACAGAATTCTCACATGTCGCCACTCTACCATATGCACCATACCTCAATTTGCATGTACTGCTGATTATCTGCATTTACATATAATAATGTTTTGTTATAGAAAAAAAAAAAAAAAAAAAAATGCCTGTCTGTGCCGGTGTTCGAACCGCAGACCTCATGTTTCTCTAATGCATGTCACATCACTTGGACCACAGCACTGTTGACAATTTATTTTTGACATTTTTGACCAATTTGTTTCACATGTTGTAGTTGTCCGATTTGAACCAAATTTGGTGAAGTTAATTTTAATAATTATGTACACATTCTGTGTGAGTTTGGTTGCGATCACTTAGCAAATACTACATGTCTTCATACAAATTTTTTGTTTTTGACCGATTTGTCCTATGGGAGCTATAAGCTATAGTTGTCCGATCTTGATGAAACTTGGTGAGGATAGTTATAGTTGTACCATACACCTACTGTGTAAATTTGGTTACGATAGCTTTCACAGTTTCAAAGTTGTAGTGCAATGAAAACTGTTTTTTACAATTTGCGGGGGCGGTAGGGGGCGTGGCAAAAATTTGAAATAAACTTAACCTGCCTGCAATACAGACGGACTTTCATTCCAAATTTGGTGGCTCTAGCTCTTGTAGTTTAAAAGATCTAGGTGTTCATACGGACGGACGGACGGACAGACAGACGGACAGACACACAGACGGACAGACGGACAGACGGACAGACGGACATTGCTATATCGACTCGGCTGTTGATGCTGATCTAGAATATATATACTTTATGGGGTCGGCCACGCCTCCTTCTGCCTGTTACGCACATTTCGCTTCTGACAAACCTAATAGACCCCTATACTCTTTTTTAGAGTACGGGGTCTAAAAATTTTCGCGCGGAGCGCAAAAAAGAGAGAGAAAACAAGTAAGAAAGGCTACAGTCGATCGAGCCGACTGTAAAAGACCCCGTACTCCCATAGAAGTGCGCAATTGTATTCAATTTAAATTCAAATTTTCGAATGAAATTTAAAAATTTTAATTTTATATGTACATTTTGAATTGAAATTAAAAAAAATTAAATTAACAATTCGCATTGCCGCAACTCTATCAGTTGCACCACGCGCCACTTTCAAGAATTCTCCGATAATCAGCATTTACATTTTATTCATACAAACACACATTCGTTTGAAATTATATGTATGCATGTATGTATGTATGTGTGTATTCGGCGCGGCCAGCGTCTGCCGGCAGCGCTGTCGCCACACAAGCATCGAGAACGTTCGAACATGTGTTTGTATGTTTCTGTCTCGCTCTCGCGCGTAAGTGATATTGCAGTTAAATAACAAACTTTGTAACGCAGTAGCTCTTTTGTTAAAGGTAGTGTGTTGATGCCCCTTTCAGAATAGTTTGATTTTATATAGTCTCTATACGAATGTTGAATTACAACACTCTACTATATAAATAAATGCCTTAAACATGGCATTAAAGTGAAAACGTTTGGTTAACTCTCAGGAGAAAAGGGGGCGTGGCAGCTCAAAATTTTTAATGGCATTGCATTAAGGGTGTCACTAGCAACCTGTTTACCAGAAATGGTGTTCCTAAGTGCCATAGTTACTGAGTTATTGGCCTAAAAGTAAATTTTTTTCGAGGTGTGTCTGGTTTTTTGCTCATTGCGGGGGCGGTAAGGGGCGGGGCAACAATTTGAAATAAACTTGATCTGCTCGCGAAGATAACGGACTTTCATTCCAAATTTGGTGTCTCTAGCTTTTGTAGTTTAAAAGATCCAGGTGTTCATACGGACGGACGGACAGACAGACAGACAGACAGACGGACAGACGGACAGACGGACATTGCTATATCGACTCGGCTGTTGATGCTGATCTAGACAAGTAAGAAAGGCTACAGTCGATCGAGCCGACTGTAAAAGACCCCGTACTCCCATAGAAGTGCGTAATTGTATTCAATTTGAATTCAAATTTTCGAATGAAATTTAAAAACATTAATTTTATATGTACATTTTGAATTGAAATTTAAAAAATTTTAAATTAACAATTCGCATTGCCGCAACTCTATCAGTTGCACCACGCGCCACTTTCAAGAATTCTCCGATAATCAGCATTTACATTTTATTCATACAAACACACATTCGTTTGAAATTATATGTGTGCATGTATGTATGTATGTATGTGTGTATTCGGCGCGGCCAGCGTCTGCCGGCAGCGCTGTCGCCACACAAGCATCGAGAACGTTCGAACATGTGTTTGCATGTTTCTGTCTCGCTCTCGCGCGTAATTGATATTGCAGTTAAATAACAAACTTTGTAACGCAGTAGCTCTTTTGTTAAAGGTAGTATGTTGATGTCACTTTCAGAATAGTTTGATTTTATATGTCTCTATACGAATGTTGAATTACAACACTCTACTATATGAATAAATGCCTTAAACATGGCATTAAAGCGTAAAAGTTTTTTAGCTGATGTGGGGAAAAGGGGCGTGGCAGCTCAAAATTTTTAATGGCATTGCATTAAGGGTGTCACTAGCAACCTGTTTACCAGAAATGGTGTTCCTAAGTGCCATAGTTACTAAGTTATTGGCCTAAAAGTAAATTTTTTTCGAGGTGTGTCTGGTTTTTTGCTCATTGCGGGGGCGGTAAGGGGCGTGGCAACAATTTTAAATAAACTTGATCTGCTCGCGAAGATAACGGACTTTCATTCCAAATTTGGTGTCTCTAGCTTTTGTAGTTTAAAAGATCCAGGTGTTCATACGGACGGACGGACAGACGGACAGACAGACAGACGGACAGACGGACATTGCTATATCGACTCGGCTGTTGATGCTGATCTAGAATATATATACTTTATGGGGTCGGCCACGCCTCCTTCTGCCTGTTACGCACATTTCGCTTCTGACAAACCTAATAGACCCCTCTATTCTTTTTTAGAGTACGGGGTCTAAATATATATACTTTATGGGGTCGGCCACGCCTCCTTCTGCCTGTTACGCACATTTCGCTTCTGACAAACCTAATAGACCCCTATACTCTTTTTTAGAGTACGGGGTCTAATAACAAACTTTGTAAAGCAGTAACTCTTTTTGTTAAAAGTAGTATGATGATGGCACTTTCAGAATAAGTTGATTTTATATGTCTCTATACTTATGTTGAATTACAATACCCTACTATATGAATAAATGCCTTAAACATGACATTAAAGTGAAAACGTTTGGTTAACTCTCAGGAGAAAAGGGGGCGTGGCAGCTCAAAATTTTTAATGACATTGCATTAAGGATGTCTCTGGCAACCTGTTTACCAGAAATGGTGTTCCTAAGTGCCATAGTTACTGAGTTATTGGCCTAAAAGTAAATTTTTTTCGAGGTGTGTCTGGTTTTTTACTCATTGCGGGGGCGGTAAGGGGCGTGGCAACAATTTGAAATAAACTTGATCTGCTCGCGAAGATAACGGACTTTCATTCCAAATTTGGTGTCTCTAGCTTTTGTAGTTTAAAAGATCCAGGTGTTCATACGGACGGACGGACAGACGGACAGACGGACAGACAGACAGACGGACATTGCTATATCGACTCGGCTGTTGATGCTGATCTAGAATATATATACTTTATGGGGTCGGCCACGCCTCCTTCTGCCTGTTACGCACATTTCGCTTCTGACAAACCTAATAGACCCCTATACTCTTTTTTAGAGTACGGGGTCTAAAAAGGAAAAAAAGAAAAAAAGAGAGGGAGAACAAGTAGTTAGAATATAGGCAACCGGGATGAGACTCTGATATTAAATCGGCCAAACTGAATCACAGAATATTTGTTACGCCTGATGTTCCCCGGTTAAAACAAGTAAGAAAGGCTACAGTCGACGTGCCGACTGTATAAGACCCCGTACTCCTTGTAGTGCGCATAAAAAAATACTTACAAACTTAAAAGAAGAAGCAGTAGACTGATTCATATTTTAAAATACAAATTTAAAACAAGAAAGAAAAGTACAGTCGAGCGCGCCCGACCGTATAATACTCTCTGCATTTGTCCCGATTAAATTATTAAAATCGGTATCGAGATATTACAATGTGAATTACTTGCATTAAAACACGTTGAAACAAAAACAATCTAAGCATAATCAAACACACATCTGTTTGCTTGTATTCGAATACACATACGTTTGACAATATGTATATGAAGCAAATATGTATGTATGTATGTGTGTATTCGGCGCAGCCAGCGACCGCGGGCAGCGCTGCCGACACACAGGCAGCGAAAACGTTCGAACATGTGCTTGTGTGTTTCTATCTCGCTTGCACCTATGGGTTGATATTGCGTTCAATTATCAATATTGTAACGGTTCTAGTTTTCTTGTTTATTGTCCGATTTTAATGCGCCTTTCAGTATAGTTTAATATAGTTAGTCTCCACACGTATTATATTAATTACAATACTGTACGATACGAACAAGTTCGCAAAACCCGGCATTGAAGGTTCCAGCCTTTTTTATCAAATGTGGGAAAAGTGGGCGTGGCAGTCCAAAATTTTAAATGGCAATGCAACTATGCCGTCGCTACGAACCTCCCGTTCCAGAATTGGTGATCCTAAGTGCCATAGTTACTGAGATATTTGCCGAAAACACCAATTTTTTCCGAGGTGTGTCCAGTTTTTTGCTTATTGTGGGCGAATGGGGCGTGGCATCGAAAAAAAAAAGATTCTTGTATTGACTGACTAAATATCTGATCGTTTGACACCAAGCTCGAACTTGTGGCTCTTACCATCTCTGAAATCTGTTTGTTCATACGGACAGACAGACGGACAGACAGACAGACGGACAGACAGACAGACGGACAGACGGACAGACGGACATGGCTATATCGACTCGGCTTGTGATGCTGATCAAGAATATATATACTTTATGGGGTCTGCCACGCCTCCTTCTGCCTGTTACATACTTTTGCACAAACCCAATATACTCTTGCAGAGAGTATAAAAAGATAATAGTTTAAATTAAAATTTAAAAAAGTAAATAAAAAGTTATGCGCTAGCTGCAATCGAACCCGCGGTATCAGACACAGGATTCTCACATGTCGCCACTCTACCATACGCACCACACCTCAATTTGAAGGCACTGCTGATTATCTGCATTTACATATAATATTGTTTTGTTATAGAAAAAGAAAAAAATGCCTGTCTGTGCCGGGGCTCGAACCGCAGACCTCATGTTTCTCTAATGCATGTCACATCACTTGGACCACAGCACTGTTGACAATGAGTACGGCTAAAGTAGATAAACATTGATTTACCACTTTTCTTCAAACACGTACATAAACAAGTAAGAAAGGCTACAGTCGATCGAGCCGACTGTAAAAGACCCCGTACTCCCATAGAAGTGCGCAATTGTATTCAATTTAAATTCAAATTTTCGAATGAAATTTAAAAATTTTAATTTTATATGTACATTTTGAATTGAAATTTAAAAAAAAATTAAATTAACAATTCGCATTGCCGCAACTCTATCAGTTGCACCACGCGCCACTTTCAAGAATTCTCCGATAATCAGCATTTACATATTATTCAAACAAACACACATTCGTTTGAAATTATATGTATGAATGTATGTATGTATGTGTGTATTCGGCGCGGCCAGCGTCTGCCGGCAGCGCTGTCGCCACACAAGCATCGAAAACGTTCGAACATGTGTTTGTATGTTTCTGTCTCGCTCTCGCGCGTAAGTGATATTGCAGTTAAATAACAAACTTTGTAACGCAGTAACTCTTTTGTTAAAAGTAGTATGATGATGGCACTTTCAGAATAAGTTGATTTTATATGTCTCTATACTTATGTTGAATTACAACACCCTACTATATGAATAAATGCCTTAAACATGGCATTAAAGTGAAAACGTTTGGTTAACTCTCAGGAGAAAAGGGGGCGTGACAGCTCAAAATTTTTAATGGCATTGCATTAAGGGTGTCACTAGCAACCTGTTTACCAGAAATGGTGTTCCTAAGTGCCATAGTTACTGAGTTATTGGCCTAAAAGTACATTTTTTTCGAGGTGTGTCTGGTTTTTTGCTCATTGCGGGGGCGGTAAGGGGCGTGGCAACAATTTGAAATAAACTTGATCTGCTCGCGAAGATAACGGACTTTCATTCCAAATTTGGTGTCTCTAGCTTTTGTAGTTTAAAAGATCCAGGTGTTCATACGGACGGACGGACAGACGGACAGACAGACAGACGGACAGACGGACATTGCTATATCGACTCGGCTGTTGATGCTGATCTAGAATATATATACTTTTATGGGGTCGGCCACGCCTCCTTCTGCCTGTTACGCACATTTCGCTTCTGACAAACCTAATAGACCCCTATACTCTTTTTTAGAGTACGGGGTCTAATTACAATTTTTAACATTTTTGACCAATTTGTTTCACATGTTGTAGTTGTCCGATTTGAACCAAATTTGGTGAAGTTACTTTTAATAATTATGTACACATTCTGTGTGAGTTTGGTTGCGATCACTTAGCAAATACTACATGTCTTCATACAAATTTTTTGTTTTTGACCGATTTGTCCTATGGGAGCTATAAGCTATAGTTGTCCGATCTTGATGAAACTTGGTGAGGATAGTTATAGTTGTACCATACACCTACTGTGTAAATTTGGTCACGATAGCTTTCATAGTTTCAAAGCTGTAGTGCAATGAAAACTGTTTTTTACAATTTGCGGGGGCGGTAGGGGGCGTGGCAAAAATTTGAAATAAACTTAACCTGCCTGCAATATAGACGGACTTTCATTCCAAATTTGGTGGCTCTAGCTCTTGTAGTTTAAAAGATCCAGGTGTTCATACGGACGGACGGACGGACAGACAGACGGACAGACACACAGACGGACAGACGGACAGACGGACATTGCTATATCGACTCGGCTGTTGATGCTGATCTAGAATATATATACTTTATGGGGTCGGCCACGCCTCCTTCTGCCTGTTACGCACATTTCGCTTCTGACAAACCTAATAGACCCCTATACTCTTTTTTAGAGTACGGGGTCTAAAAACTGGATCCTTACTATTTATGTAGGACACAAACCATATGTCAGTTTCTTTAATCTCCGCTAGATGTCGCTAACTATAAATTTTATTTTTGATCCCCAATGGATCCTCAAAATTTAGTTATGAAACCAGGAAACCACCCCAATTTTAATTTTGGACACAAACCATGGCGCTAATAAATCCCCAAATTTCCCTAAATTTGTGCTCACCGCTAGATGGCGCTAACAAATTTCCCTGATTTTGTGTTCACCGCTAGATGGCGCTTTACCGCCGGAGGGGGGAGGGAAATTCCCGGTTGCCTATATTCTAACTACTTGTTCTCCCTCTCTTTTTTTCTTTTTTTCCTTTTTATACTCTCTGCAAGAGTATATTGGGTTTGTGCAAAAGTATGTAACAGGCAGAAGGAGGCGTGGCAGACCCCATAAAGTATATATATTCTTGATCAGCATCACAAGCCGAGTCGATATAGCCATGTCCGTCTGTCTGTCTGTCCGTCTGTCCGTCTGTCCGTCTGTCTGTCTGTCTGTCTGTCTGTCCGTATGAACAAACAGATTTCAGAGATGGTAAGAGCTACAAGTTCGAGCTTGGTGTCAAACGATCAGATATTTCGTCAGTCAATACAAGAATCTTTTTGTTTTTCGATGCCACGCCCCATTCGCCCACAATAAGCAAAAAACTGGACACACCTCGTAAAAAATTGGTGTTTTCGGCAAATATCTCAATAACTATGGCACATAGGATCACCAATTCTGGTACGGATGTTCCTAGCGAGAGCATAGTTACATTGCCATTTAAAATTTTTGACTGCCACGCCCACTTTTCCCACAATTTATAAAATAGTTTTCAAGCTTCAATGCCGATTTTTCCGTATCGTACAGTATTGTAGTTTATAACTGGTGTGGAGACTAACTATATTAAACTATCCTGAAAGGCCCATTAAAATCGGACTATAAACAAGAAAACTAGAAGCGTTACAATATTGATAATTGAACGCAATACCAACCCATAGGTGCAAGCGAGATAGAAACACACAAGCACATGTTCGAACGTTTTCGCTGCCTGTGTGTCGGCAGCGCTGCCCGCGGTCGCTGGCTGCGCCGAATACACACATACATGCATACATATTTGCATCATATACATATTGCCAAACGTATGTGTATTCGCATGTAAACAAACAGATGTATGTTTGATTATGCTTAGATTGTTTTTGTTTCAACGTGTTTTAATTCAAGTAAAACATATAGTAATATGTGGATACCGATTTTAATAATTTAATCGGGACAAATGCAGAGAGTATTATACGGTCGGGCGCGCTCGACTGTACTTTTCTTTCTTGTTTTCTCTCTCTTTTTTGCTCCGCGCGAAAATTTTTTAACAAGCGAACAGAATTAACTCTACGAAAATGAATCTAATTTCACTCTGCTTTTTATTTTCTATTGATAAATATAAATGTAATCCGGTTGCGCACACCGGTTGCGCACACCGGGAGGGTGGGTAAACCAGTTACTGTATACAGGTACTGTATACGTGCAGCCCACCTGTATTAGGGGTGAGTTTTACAAGCAGTCATACCGCTCGAATATCTGAGGACAAAACAAGTGTGCCAGTACCGATCATTTCAATTGAGTCCGCTGTCAATCGTTGTTAACACATTTTATTGCCTTTCTTTACGAAGGTCAGTTGTGATCCTTTTTTTATTGCCTTTCTTTACAAAGGTCAGTTGTGATCCTTTTGTATATCGGTCCCTTTTCTTTATCACTCATAAGTGTTCTAGGGTTAATGAGCATTTCCAAGTATCACGTCGTGAAGTCTGGTGGTCTGTGGGTTTTTTCTCATCAATGAGTTTATTGCCGGTTACACCAAAGCCGGCGCATACAAACAAGAATTCCTGGTTGCCTATATTCTAACTACTAATATTGGTTCATTTTTAGACCCCGTACTCTAAAAAAGAGTATAGGGGTCTATTAGGTTTGTCAGAAGCGAAATGTGCGTAACAGGCAGAAGGAGGCGTGGCCGACCCCATAAAGTATATATATTCTAGATCAGCATCAACAGCCGAGTCGATATAGCAATGTCCGTCTGTCCGTCTGTCCGTCTGTCTGTCTGTCCGTCCGTCCGTATGAACACCTGGATCTTTTAAACTACAAAAGCTAGAGACACCAAATTTGGAATGAAAGTCCGTTATTTTCGCGAGCAGATCAAGTTTATTTCAAATTGTTGCCACGCCCCTTACCGCCCCCGCAATGAGCAAAAAACCAGACACACCTCGAAAAAAATTTACTTTTAGGCCAATAACTCAGTAACTATGGCACTTAGGAACACCATTTCTGGTAAACAGGTTGCTAGAGACATCCTTAATGCAATGCCATTAAAAATTTTGAGCTGCCACGCCCCCTTTTCTCCTGAGAGTTAACCAAACGTTTTCACTTTAATGCCATGTTTAAGGCATTTATTCATATAGTAGGGTGTTGTAATTCAACATAAGTATAGAGACATATAAAATCAAACTATTCTGAAAGTGCCATCATCATACTACTTTTAACAAAAGAGCTACTGCGTTACAAAGTTTGTTATTTAACTGCAATATCACTTACGCGCGAGAGCGAGACAGAAACATACAAACACATGTTCGAACGTTTTCGATGCTTGTGTGGCGACAGCGCTGCCGGCAGACGCGGTGGCGACAGCGCTGCCGGCAGACGCGGTGGCGACAGCGCTGCCGGCAGACGCTGGCCGCGCCGAATACACACATACATACATACATGCATACATATAATTTCAAACGAATGTGTGTTTGTATGAATAATATGTAAATGCTGATATTCGGAGAGTTCTTGAAAGTGGCGCGTGGTGCAACTGATAGTTAATTTAATTGTTAATTCATTTTTTTAAATTTCAATTCTAAATGAACATATAAAATTAAAAATTTTAAATTTCATTCGAAAATTTGAATTCAAATTGCGCACTACCATGGGAGTACGGGGTCTTTTACAGTCGGCTCGATCGACTGTAGCCTTTCTTACTTGTTTCTATTAAAAATTTTATTATCTTTTCAAAATAAGAGGTGGTACTGGTGTAATCGAGTTGATAGCCATCATTGTCAGGATAGGGAATGATTTTAATGGTTTTAATAGTTTGAAAGTTGATTGGGATGTGGGATACAATTAGTATGATATTATCTTGGTGATTAATCCAAGTGGAGGTTTTAATTAGTAGAATGTTTCAGTTGTCAACACTGTCAAGTCGGTCATAGGTAAGTAACTTTGGGTTGAAGAGTCCCAATCTAGACAATTGCATGCCCATTTCAATGTCTTCTACATATTCTATAAATTGTATTTGAATTTGTTGAGCATGGCATATGGTAGAGAGTATGGATGACAATATGATCATGAGGAAGGGACCTGTGGAGTTTGAATTTGGTTAATCTTTTTTTTCTTTTTAAATTGTGTTTTGTAATAATGTGTGGTTCTATTTTTGTTAGTAATTTGGTAATGATCGGGGTCTGTTTGAGTAACATTTTGATTGGCTTTAAATGGATTTTCTAATTTTCCTTTTTGTAACGGTCCTTTTCTGTATCTAGTATCTATTTCAAATTCTTGTCGGTCACTGTTAATTTTGTTTATAATTTTTTCTTTTTTGTCCTGTGTATCTAAAGTTGGTTGTCCTGCATGTAAGAATATGTGTGCGGGAGTTTGTCCAGTGGTGTCATGTTTAGTTTTATGATTGTAAATATAAAGGATAGTTTCCATTTTGCAAAGTTTTTTCTCTTCATCATTTAAAGTATTTATGATTCTAATTTTTTCATTGATAGTTTTGTGTAATCTTTCTATGTCCGCTATACCTGTTTTTGAAGTATTTAACTGAATTTCTACTCCCTCACTGTCAAGCCATCTTTTGAGTGCTAGACTGGTAAATGCTCCGTCTCGGTCTGCCTTTAATAATATTGGTTTACCTAACTGATTAAATATGCGCATTAATGCGTTTTTGCATTCTATCCAATCTTTAGTTTTGATTTGTTCGAGAGTAGCGAATTTTGAATAAATGTCTATGCAGCTTAGATAGTGTTTACCTTCTGATGAATAAATATCTATTACGAATTTATCTCGACAATGTTCTGGTTTGGGCGTAATTTTCATTGGCATTTCTGTATTTCTATGTTCGGTTTTCGTTAAATTGCAGATATGACATTCATTAATAATGTTTTGGGTTAATAATTGACTATTGGGGAAATAATAAGTTTCACCGAAAAGTTTGTTTGTTTTTTGAATGCCTGGATGTAGGAGTTTTTCATGCGTCTTGAGAATGAGTTCTTTGAACTCTGCGTATGAACTTATATTTTTCAGAAGAATAAGGCTTCTGAGAATTTTAGTATGGTTTGGATTGATAATGTCTTTGTGTGCGTTTTGGATAATTTCAAAATCGGCATCACTATCTATAAACAGCGCACTAGACTTAGTGCAAAAATGATCAATCAAATATTGTTTAGCTTTTTCTGTTGTCATATTATCATATGTGATGTGGATTATTAGTTTTTTGAAATAATTTTCTTTTCTTATATTTGGAATGCCTTTAGAAAATATTATTTGTCTTTTAAATGTGTTAATTGGTTTTTCGGTGATAAAAATTAAGTTACTATTGTCTTCATCAGAACTATGTTGTGTTTCTTCTCCAAAATAAGCTTGTTCTATTTTTACTCGAGATAAAGCGTCTGCTATGTGATTTTCCATTCCTTTTATATATTTAATGTCAAAGTCATATTCTGATAATTTAACTCTCCATCGAGTTAATTTTGAATTTGGTTCTTTCATTTTGTTTAACCAACATAACGGTTGATGGTCACTATTAATTTCAAAATGTCGTCCTAGAAGGTAATGTCGAAAGATTTTTGTTGCCCATACAATAGCTAAAAGTTCTTTTTCTATGGCACTGTAATTGGTTTCGTGATCATTTAGGGTTCTACTAATGTAACTAAGTGGGTGTCCGTTTTGTGAAAGTACAGCTCCAAGTGCTATGTTACTTGCGTCTGTAGTTAATACGAATTTACTGTTAAAATCTGGTATTTTTAAAATGGGGTCATTGGAAATTAGTTGTTTTAATTTTTCAAAGGCTTCTACGTATTCTGGATTTTGTATATCGATTTTGGAATCTTTTTTTAGAACTGTTGTCATCGGTTTGGCTATGTCTGCAAAATTGGGAATGAATTTTCTGTAATATCCGGTTAACCCAAGAAAACCTTTAATTTCTTTGGTCTTTTTTGGAATTGGGTATTTTTGAATAGCCTTGATTTTTTCAGGATTGGGTTTTATTCCGTCCTTAGTTATGATATGTCCAAGAAAAGTAGTTTCTTGTTTAAGAAACTCGCATTTGTCAAGTTGAAGTTTAAGATTAGCTTCAGAAAGCTTTTCGAAAACTAGTTGTAGTGAATGTAGGTGTTCTTCTAGGGATGTGGAAAAAACGATAATATCGTCTAAATACACCAAACAATGCTTGTTTAATAATGGTCGCAACACATTATTCATGCAACGTTGAAAAGTTGCAGGAGCATTTTTTAAACCAAATGGCATACGAAGATATTCATAATGACCATTTTTGGTTGAAAAAGCTGTTTTATGTATTGCATCTGGATGCATTTCCAGCTGATGGAAACCTTTTGCAAGGTCAATTGTGGTAAAATAATTGCATCTACCTAGTTTTCCTAGAATTTCGTCCATGTTCGGTATTGGGTATCTGTCATTAATAGTTACCTCGTTTAATTTTCTATAGTCGATTACTATTCTAAACTTTTGTTTACCCGATGCGTCTTGTTTTTTTGGAACAATCCATATTGGACTGCAGTAGGGGGAATTACTGGGTTTTATGATACCTTGTTCTAACATTTCTTGGATTTGGTTTTCAACTTCTTGTTCATAGGCCTGAGGATAACTGTACGGTTTAGAGTAAATGGGGGAGTTATGAGTAGTGTTAATATTATGTTTTTCTTGATTACTGAAACTGAGTTGATCTCCTTCTTGAAATTGAATATGTTGATAAGTCTTTAATAAATATTTTAATTTTGATTTCTCTTCATTATTTAAATGATCTAATCGATACAGATTTGAATTCTCAAGTGATTCTGTTTTTACATTGTCTGAAGACTGTGGGCTATTGTTATATTTTTTTTGCTTCAAAAGTTGGATTAGCTAAAAAATGAGTTTGATTTTTAATTGGAGAATCATTAATTAGTTTATATTTTTTTGTTGAATAAAGTTACTGTTTGAAATTTGTAGTCTATTATTGCTTGGGCTTGTGAAAGCAAATTTCTGCCAATTAATAAATCATAGTCTGAAGAAAATTTGTGTAAAAGGAATTCACTACTACTCATGAATATGTTGTTGGAGGGAACAATAATCTTTTTTGTGATTGTTAATGGCCCGTTACTTGTGTGAATGAGACATTCAGTATCATAAACATTTAGATTGAAAACATTGGATGTCATCATATTTACTGTTGAACCGGTATCTATAAGGCATTTTAAAACTTTTCCTTTATGGGTAAGTTTTATGAATTGTTGGTTTCCGAAGCTGGTAACGGAAAATTTTCGGCTTGATCGAGCTCTATCTCGTTACACTGTTCAGTTAAATTTTCGGCTACTGGTGTCGAAGTTTCGGCATAATCAAAGCTTTGAGGATATCCGTAATCTTGATAGGATTGTGCATTTGAAGCTAATTGATTGTAATATTCTTGCTGTAAATATTCTTGATAATTCAATTCTTCTTGATACCTAGCTTCTTGATCTGTGCTCATTTTACTCTGTCCACTTTCTGCTGGTCTAGAGCGTTTCATTGGTGGATGTGGAACACCAGGTGTATTATTAACTGGAGCCTTTTGTAAAGTGGCACTCTGAATTTGTCCAAAACGGTTTTGGTCAAATACATTTTGACGAAAATTTTGTCGAGGTGGAAATTGTACTGGTCTTGTCGGATTTGGTACGGGTGGTAATGGTCGAGGTAAGTAGTTGTTAGTATGAGGCATATTGTAATGTTGTTGTAATGGATGAAATGGTTGTTAATAATATGGTGGATGATTTGGATATGAAACATATGGTGTATTGTTTGGTTGGAGAAATGTTGGAAATTTATGAAAATTTGAATTGGTTGGGAGTGGCTTTAATTCTTTTTCTTGTTTTGTTTTAGTGGAATTAAAATTTTGGCAAGGTTGATCATAAAGATTTTTTTTCTTGCAATAAATTTATAAGCGATCTTAAATCGGGAATTTCGCAATTTATAATTCTAATGCAGATGTTAGTAGGTAACTTTTGAATCAAATCGTCAATACTAGATTTAATTAGCCGCGAGTACAGTGTTTTTTCATCGATATTATTCTCTAGTTCTAGCTTACTCATTAAAGTACGCCTGCGCTGTTCAGCTTCCTCCAGAAATTCGCGAACGTTCCCCTTAAAAGGTGTGTTCCTGAAGTCCTCTAGAAGGATGTGATTGTTCGTCTGGGTTTTATAGTTGAGTATCAATTGCTTCCGAAGATCTGTCCAGGTGTTGAGATTATTTATGCCAAGGGATAGCATAACATCAGCACTGATGCAACGTTCCACAAGTCCAAAAATAATCGCTTGTTGCCGTATATCATTAGTCAATATGTAGTCGATACGGTTAACAAAGGTGTACAGGGTATTTTTGTTTCCATTGAATTTTTCGACGTCTTTCAATTGATTTATTACTTGTGACATGCTGGCGTCAGAAAGGGTTGTTGCTGCTGCTGCTCCTCCTTCCATTTTGTAAAATTTTTGTTACGGTTGGTTGTTGTTTTGATTATTTTTATATTGTTCTGTTCTTTTTTTTTTCACTTAACCAATATTTTATTTAAAAAGTCTCACTTAATTTAGTTTTTTAGTTTTACTTATAATTCACTTTAGGCTTAATTACAATTGAGTTTGTTTTTGTTTGTTTGCACAGATAGCTATTTCGAATTTTATTGAGATAACCAGGTACCTGGAATTATGTTCTCTCCGAATTCTATCGCGTCTTCTTGAATTAATTTCAAGTTGTGAACATCCGTGGTTTTTGGCAAAAATGCGAATTGTTGGTTTACACGTCACTGTCGAGGTTTTTCTTATAAAACTTGACGCGATATTTACCGTCGCTTGGGTTGCCTTCGCGTTGGTTGTTTTTTTTCGGATAACAACAAAAAAGTATTAGAATTGCTTCAGGATCTATTTATTGTTATCCTACCGGCTGCGCCAATTGAATATTTTATGTGTTTAATCGAATCGAATAAATGTCGCGACACACTCTAACGACAACGTTGATGTAAAAATAAAAGACGAAGCGAGATTTTAGATTCACGACTTGTTTTATTCAATATCAACTTAAGACTAACAGATATTGGTTTAATAAATGATAAAGAAAGCTCTGTTTGAATGTTTACATTATCGAGGGCACCGCTGGTTGCTGGGCACCAAGCGTTGCTCGTTATCTCGGCTTAAGCTGGGAACAAAAATTATGCTGACTATGTGATTTGCAATCGATGCTGATCGATTGGGGAGATGCGCCGGCTAGACGGCTCTTTGTTTACAATTGTTGAATTTATTCTCAAGTGAGGCTTGGGAATGTTTATAATTGGGGGTTGGATTCATTCTCAAGTGAAGCTTGGGAATGTTTATAATTGGGGATATGGAACTCTGTAGACATAATCGGGATGAATATGTCACTATATATGTAGTTTAGTAAACATATAATATTTCAACCTTTGTTGGGTTGGTTGACTTAAAAATAAGATAATGTAAGATAGATAAAATTTTCCTTAAAAATTTTGGGTGCTACATATTTGCAGTGTTTTATAAAGATAAAATATTGAGACTTTCATTGTCTTAAAGCAGCCTCCAATGGCTTTTTTTTTTTTTTTTTTTTTTTTTTTTTTTTTTTTTAAGAAATAACTTAAGTTAGGTATGCTGATGTTTATTAAGATTTTGTTAAGTTAGGTTAAGTAATTTGTCATCTTCATTGACATTTGAGTTCTGTGACTAATTTATAGTATCGTATGTAGTTTTTAGATTTTATTTAGTATGTTTGTTGTTTTTGTTTATGTGTAGTGCTAAGTGAGGCTTCGTTTGGGATGGTTTGTGTCTGTTGTCGTGCTTCTTTGGTTTCTTGTATAATGTTAAAAACAGGCTCATTTCACCAGTTAAGTTCCTAAAGTGCAATCTTGGCTCTTTTAGTAATATTGTTAAGGGGGCGCTTTTTGAGTGCGTTTTTATAGGCAGGGCACCCTTTGTATAGGGCGACATGAGAGCCTCCACAATTTGTACATAAGCCTGCTATGTCTTTTGGCTTTGGGCATAAGTTAGAAGGATGTGCGCCTGCGCATTTAAAGCAAGTAAAGCCTGGGGAGGTGCAATTCTCAGTTCTGTGATCAAAGAGTTGACATTTATGACATTGATTAAAGTTTTTGGTCTTATATGGTAGTTCTACCTTTACACGGTATGTACCCAACTTTGTCAATCATAAGACATCTATATTATTATGTCTTGTCAACAGGTCTACGCTAAAGGTCTACTATATTAGTTATGAGAGTAGGACAGTGTCCCTGCAAAGTAAGGTGCTTTGCAATCCATTCATTTGAAGTGGTTGGGTGTAGACCTTTTATGATAACATGGTAGTATAATTTGATTTTGTTTTGTTGGATGTGTGCCTCTATTTTTTGATCTTTGAAAAGTTCTAATAAAGATTCATGTTTATCAGTTTTTTGGCATTGGAATGATAAGCCGTCTCCCGATATGGGAGTTGTAGTGAAAGAATCAATACCTATTTTGTCAATAGCATTGTTGATGATCACATCTGCTTCAATAATATTGTAGACAAGTATAGAAGGTGGTTTCGAACGGTCTGTGATAACATTAATATCTGTTTCTGAAAGGTTGGTTACGTCAATATCTGAGTTTTCATTATCAGAAGAGTCACTATTGCTTATGTGTATTATGTCTGGGCTGGTTGATTTTTTAGAAGGTTTTTTTCCTATGGAATCGACTGGTAAGTTGCTATGTAGTCCAAGAGTAGCGGGACATCTTTTGACTGGTACACCGGTTGAGACGTCCTGTTTATTAAATGTTGTATTCGTCTGTTTGTAGCCCTTGATTTGTTCTTTGATGTCGTTCAGCACTTGTTCTTTTGGGGAAGGGTTTAATGAGGAAGGTTTTATTGTTGTAGATGTGGCCTTTATTGATATGGGGTCTGTTTCGGCTGGGCTGTTGATATTTTGCTTGCATATTGTAGTTTTCTGTGTGTTTGTGGCAGCCATTTTATTGATTGTGTATGGTATTTCTGCAAAGGTATTTTGGGATTTATGATTTTGTTGGTTGATTTGGTTAGTTAGGTATTTATAGAGATTTGCATACCTATTAGTTCTAGTGCTAAGGTTAGCTTTAGTAACTAAAAGACTTACTTAATTCCCAAGACCTACTTATCTGGATTGTACATATATATGCATAAGTATATTTTAATAATAGCTTAATTTTGCAAGAGACAACCACAGATAAACGCAGCAACACCATTTTAGTTTTAATAATAATCAAATTGTGCAATATTTCATTTTAAATTTTCATCCTATAATAATTTTTTCTACTGGGAGGCTTGTGTACACATATATGTGCAAATAATATATTATATAATTATTTTATCTATATTTTATCTAAATATGTTATTTATTGTTATTGTTTTGCTATATTAGCATATGATACTGTTTTATTTTGGTTACTGTTATTATTAAGAGTGTATATTTTAGGTGAAGCTACTCTGTATGGTTTGTGGATTTGGTTGAGTGAGGACTTGAGTGAGCGGTTGTGGAGTTTGATATTGAGTGCTCAGATTTTGCTAGTGTATATAGTGACAGCATCAGAGTATTACTTTGGAAAGATTTCCGTGTAATTTGGGTCATCATAGCTGTTTTGGTAAAGGCTAGTTGTTAAATATGTTTTTTATTGTTATTGTTTTCCTATATTAGCATATGATACTGTTTTATTTTGGTTACTGTTATTTTTAAGAGTGTATATTTATTGTGATTGATAGTAATAGGTATTTTGTTGTTGAGTGAAGCTACTCTGTATGGTTTGTGGATTTGGATGAGTGAGGACTTGAGTGGTTGGTTGTGGAGCTAGAGAATTTATTTGTTGTTCAACTGCTAGTAGCTCGATATTTAGTGCTCGGATTTTGCGAGTAAATATGGTGATAACGGCTGCACTCATTGGGAACTGGAGTGAGAAGGACCTTTCTCTGGTATCAGGATCAAATGGAAGTCTTGAGCGGAGTTCACCTATTTGCTGTATTAATAGCTGTTTTTTGTTTTGGAGTTCAGAGAGCGTGCTTTGGGACTGTCTATGTAAGGTAGGTAGAGGAATTGGAGCTAGTCCTTGTTGAATCGGTATAATATGGTTATTTATTTGTTCCATGTATCTATTCCTATTTCGAGCAAGACGAAAGGGTACATAGGGGGCAGCAACTATTATTCTGGCTTCAATATTAGGGTGCTGACTTAGGCGTTGTGCATATTTGGTAGAGAATTTTTGATAAATTTCTTCTACTGTGTCTATTTTAAGGCTGGAGTGAATATCACTGTTTTTTTTTTAATGTTCTGTGCACTTTTGCGCACAATTGGGGTTGGCTGTCGACTAAATTTTAGCCGGCAGTCAGCCTTTTTTATTTGTTTCATTACTTTTGCCAGCAACATATACAAATATTATT
This sequence comes from Drosophila arawakana, assembly GCA_018151165.1. Classification (NCBI taxonomy): domain Eukaryota; kingdom Metazoa; phylum Arthropoda; class Insecta; order Diptera; family Drosophilidae; genus Drosophila; species Drosophila arawakana. Next base: position 101,514 of record JAECWX010000069.1, on the reverse strand, counting down.
TAGCATATCAATAATATAACTTTTTGGCAACTTGCCAGGAAAAAATACTGACTTTTTACAGCCTAATTAACGACCTGTCTGGCAACGCAGTACCAGAAAGATGTAAACAATGGTAGAAAAGTAAGTACAAAAACGAATTGGCAAACAATTGTGTGACTTAGCTAACAAGACCTGAGTAGTTTAAAATTACATTACATTATTATTTACAGGTGTCAGGCGGGCGTGCCTTACGATGAGCTCTTAGGGCCCAAACATGTGTTGGTCGCCACTGACGGACGCCACGTGTGGTGCGTGGCCTGCATGCCTTGAGAAGCCGTCTGGAAAAATGTTGCTGCCGCATTTGCCCGCATCCAGTCAGATACTGCCACGGCGAAAAGAAAGCATTGGATGGATTCCACTCAATCTGTAAGCCGAAATGACTGGATTGCCTAGATTTGTGTTGGACATCATACCGCCGCCCTCGCTGTAGCAGAGCACCTGACAAACACAGCGCACCAGCCGAAAGGAAGTCAAGATGAACAGTTTGTGCACATTCACGTCTTGGCAGATTCAGTGAGTACGTGCTTTTTGCAGACTCATCTGACCAAAAGCAGGAGTTTCCGCCGCTGCACTGGAGTGTCACATTTGCACGACAATTGCAACGGCTAAGATAGGACATTGGACGATGCTGGAATACAGGACCACAAGTTCGTCTGTTATCTAGTCGAGTGGCTTGAGACAGCGCGCGTGAAGCTCCAAGTGGATTGAGCAGCCGATCTGGTGAAACCTGTACATTGATCTGAGGAGCATGTTGTGGCAGCTCTGTTGTGTGTGCACCTTCAGGTACGTGATTTCTTTTGTGCATTGTTTTCTGTAATAGACGACTGTTTATTATTTTTGTTTCAGGTGTGCTTACAATCTCTGCCGGTAGAAGAAGCTGTTGGCTCTGATGGACTTGTTGACTACCCCAGCTCCGCGTTGACGCCACAGTAGACAAGTTCCGAAACTGGTCGGGTACTGGCTCAATAGTATCATCAGCCAATTTACAAACTTGTAGTGAATGTTGCAGAGAATAAAAACGCTGCTCTTCCACTTGCATTTCATCATCAATATATCGTTCGATGTTAATTTGCAACTCTTGCAAACGAGTAATGAGTTGTTGCTCATCATCTGGCGGATTCTGTGGCGGCTCCACCTGAGTTACTGGATAGATTTGCGGCTGAGGCTGAGGTGGCTCTGGAAGTATGAGGCGTTGAATTGAAACAGGCTGATATTGGATTAATTGTGAAAGTGCTTCTCGCGTAATGAGTCCATCTCTGTATCGTCGTCTATACGTATTGATAATCGTTTCACCAAATCTATTTTGTGGCAGAGTTGGAACATATTGCTGGATGGGCGTATTATTTTGGCGCAGTGCAGCTTCGTGCACTTCTTTCTCCAACCTGAGCAGTGTTGGCAGCTGCTCGTTTTGTGTATCCTGGAGGCTCTCCTGCTGGGAAGGAGGAAAGTGCCGCTGGATTTGAGACAATTACCTTGGCCTTTTAAGTCTCTGAGGAACAAATGGACTAAGGGCAAGCTTTCGTGCTTCCACGTTGGGATGATTTATCAAAGATGACCCAAATCTTTTGCTGGCAAGCTGGTAAGATTCTTCAAAAGATTTAATGTTATACAAGTCTCGCAACGATTGGTTCCTTGTGTATCTAGTGGCTTTGACAATTCTTCGTAGAATAGCGTTATGCATTACCTCTATGCGTTATAGCTGGGTTGCCGATGCTAGTGAACCGTAGATTGGAAGGGCATATTGCCATATGGGCACTATCATCTGTTTAAATACTACTACCTTGCAGTTTTTGGACAGTTTACTTTGTTGTCCGAGTAGCCATTCCAGCTTTTTGTATGTGGCTCGAAGTTTGTGGCACAGTTGTGTTATGTGGGTAGAGCAAAGCAATTTCTGGTCCATATGAAATCCAAGATATTGATGGCATCGCTTGGTGATGATCTGTTGATCATTAAGCATAGGAGGACGTATCTCTTGATTACTATTCAGCTTTCTTTTGGTGTATAATACGTGCGTTGTTTTATTAGTGTTAGTGGAAATACACCAACGATTGGCCCATGTTGTAAAACAGTTCAGATATCTTTGATTATGGTTTATTGCTTCTTGGGCAGTATCGGCAGCACTCAAAACAATGGTGTCGTCAGCGTACGTGGAAAGAAGTTACGCAAAGCTGTTATTGGAATATATCTGGGCTGAGTCAATGGAGGTGGTAGCGGCATGTCAGATGAATATATTGTATACAAGACCGGACCAAGCACACTCCCTTGTGGAACTCCAGCCCTAAGTTTGCCTGTCCTTGAAGTGGTGCCATCACAGCAGCGTACAGAGAAAGTTCGGTGTAGAAGATAGCTTTGCAGAACATTAAATAACTCGATTGGAATCAATTTTATTAGTTTCCAGAGGAGGCCTGTGTGCCATACCCTCTCAAACGCCTCGCTAATATCGATTAATACTGCAGAACAGATGTGTTGCTTTTCATATGCTTTTAATACGAATTGTGTTGCGCGTCTGAGTTGCTGTTCTGTACCATGCTCTTTTCTAAAGCCAAATTGATGTGTAGGTATGTCATTTGCAAAGTCTTTACACTCAAAGAGTCTAGCCATTAGCAATCTCTCGAAGATCTTGGAAAATCCTGCCAATAGGCTTATTGGCCGATAAGATGTAACCTCATTGGCACATTTACCAGGTTTCAGTATCATAGAAATTGTAGCGTTTTTCCACTGCCTAGGAAAATGCCCGATTCTGCTGTTGAATATTAAGACTAGGTACGTGATTGCTTTTTGTGGTAGTGACTTAATGACATAATTATCAATGTTATCAGGCCCAGGTGATTTGTCAAGTGTAAGTGACTTAATCTCAAGCATGGTCTCGCTGACTGTGACTGGTCGAAATGGCCATGCATGGTTACTTGCTATCTCACCAGAAAGATCTGTAGTACGATCGGAATGTTGATTTCGAGTTTTGACTAATTCGTTATTTATTAGACCCCGTACTCTAAAAAAGAGTATAGGGGTCTATTAGGTTTGTCAGAAGCGAAATGTGCGTAACAGGCAGAAGGAGGCGTGGCCGACCCCATAAAGTATATATATTCTAGATCAGCATCAACAGCCGAGTCGATATAGCAATGTCCGTCTGTCCGTCTGTCCGTCTGTCCGTCTGTCTGTCCGTCCGTCCGTCCGTATGAACACCTAGATCTTTTAAACTACAAGAGCTAGAGCCACCAAATTTGGAATGAAAGTCCGTCTGTATTGCAGGCAGGTTAAGTTTATTTCAAATTTTTGCCACGCCCCCTACCGCCCCCGCAAATTGTAAAAAACAGTTTTCATTGCACTACAACTTTGAAACTGTGAAAGCTATCGTAACCAAATTTACACAGTAGGTGTATGGTACAACTATAACTATCCTCACCAAGTTTCATCAAGATCGGACAACTATAGCTTATAGCTCCCATAGGACAAATCGGTCAAAAACAAAAAATTTGTATGAAGACATGTAGTATTTGCTAAGTGATCGCAACCAAACTCACACAGAATGTGTACATAATTATTAAAATTAACTTCACCAAATTTGGTTCAAATCGGACAACTACAACATGTGAAACAAATTGGTCAAAAATGTCAAAAATTGTAATTTATGTACGTGTTTGAAGAAAAGTGTTAAATCAATGTTTATCTATTTTAGCCGTCCTCATTGTCAACAGTGCTGTGGTCCAAGTGATGTGACATGCATTAGAGAAACATGAGGTCTGCGGTTCGAACACCGGCACAGACAGGCATTTTTTTTCTTTTTTTTTTTTTTTCTATAACAAAACATTATTATATGTAAATGCAGATAATCAGCAGTACATGCAAATTGAGGTATGGTGCATATGGTAGAGTGGCGACATGTGAGAATTCTGTGTCTGATACCGCGGGTTCGATTGCAGCTAGCGCATAACTTTTTTTTTACTTTTTAAATTTTAATTTAAACTATTATCTTTTTTTAAATTTGTATTTTAAAAATATGAATCAGTCTACTGCTTCTTCTTTTAAGTTTGTAAGTATTTTTGTATGCGCACTACAAGGAGTACGGGGTCTTATACAGTCGGCACGTCGACTGTAGCCTTTCTTACTTGTTTTGGTACTCATTTCATCAGTATTAGTAAATATTGGAGTGAAACGCTGTTCCAAGTGAGAGGCGAATAGTTCAGCCTTTTTAATGGTGCTTTTTGTCCAACTGCTGTTGTTCGTATTGGCTCTGGTTGCCTTCTGAAGTTTTTAGTGATTTTCCACAATTTTTGCATTTTATACCGATCGCTTGTATCTACTTTTTCAAAAAGCTTGTTGATGTGATCCGAATTCGACTTTTGGAGGGCTTTTTTTCAAACGATTTTGAGCTCTTCTATATAGCTTTTTAGATTGCTCGGAGTTTTCAACCATAAGTTTTTGTTTGCATATACTCTTATGGCGAATTAGATTTTTAACGCTGTTACTCAATGGATGTCTACCAGAATTGTTGTAAAACTGTTGGTGCACATTCGTTTGGGCACGTGGTGGTGGAGCAGCAGCTTGTGCCGCGAGGTTTATATTTCCAGTGAAAATGTTAATCGCATCTTCAATGTCAAGGCCAGATTTAATTTCCGCATTGAGCAGAATTCTACAATTGAGTTGTTCTTGGAATACCTTCAGGTTGGCTTTTTTGGAAGGAGTCGCGATTTTGAGACAACATCATTAGCAAACGACCCTTTAGATTTGAGATCGATATGGATTGGCAAATGGTCAGAATCCAGGTCTACTGATGAGCGTGTTTGTAGTTTATGGTCATTTAAGCCACAATATATAGCGAAGTCAATCGCTGACGGTTTCTTTCTATTATCATAGGGGTAGTGGGTAGCTCCTCCAGTCGCTAAGATCTTATAGCGAGGGTGTTTATAAATACATTTCATTATGGCTCTACCCCGTTGGCAGGAGCGTAAGTTTCCCCACCAGGAATGTTTCGCGTTCCAATCACCACATATGATAAAACTAGAATTTTTGGTGAGATTATCGAAGTGTTTGTAGAGCTTTAAAAAATGCTGCATTGACCAGTTGTGTTGGGGTGGGCAATAAATTGGTGCAATAACAATCGTGGAGTTTCTATTGTTATCATTTTTGGTTACAATAGCAATTGGAGCAGATTGAATGCAAGGCAAACTAATTGGTTGGAGTGCTATGTGTTTGGTGCCGTGTCTAACTAAAGTGGCAACACCTCCACTTCTATAGTTATGCGTGTGTAATGACGCATATGTGTGGTACCCTTTAACACACAAAGTACTTGGATCCGTCCTAATTTCACTGACCATTATGACATCTATTCGATGCCTTTGCAAGAACACTTCGAGCTCTATAAGTTTATTACCAATCCCAGCGGCGTTCCAATATGCAATTTTAAAATGGTTGCTATATTGATTATTGCTGTTGGTAGTAGTCGCAACATTAGAGTTTAGATTGTATTGATAATTACGACTATAGATGTTATTTATTCTGATTCTCATCATTGGCGATACTAATTGTGTTGTTGTAGTCCATTGGGGAAACAGTAGTTGAGTTTAGAGCACTTACGACTTGAGATGCAATATTAGGATTTATTGTATTTTCTCTAATTCGCGGGTTTAAGATTGGTTTTGATTGGTGAGTACTGGTGGGTGGCAGGACAAGTACAAAACATTTAGTAAACTATCAATTCTTTTACTCATCTCATTTGCTATTTGCAGATTTTTCTCCAGTGCCTGTATAAATAAGCGGACCATCCGATTGCCGGTGGAGCGGGCTTGTAAACTGATGGTGCTGTCGGTTTCCCTGCTGCTGTTGTGCCTGCTCGAGACGAAGACTGTTCTGGAGCTTATGCAAATGGGACATTGCTGGATTTCGCGCAGTATTAGATGCCGTCTTTTCACGTATCGAATCAGGGCTGATGTGGCTGCGGTTTTGTTGCCGATTGGACTGGTGGTTCTGCATTTCATTTCCGCGCATGTTGCCTGTCTGTTGTTGCTTGTGCATCGATTTAGGTTGAGATGCAAACGGATTGTGAGGTCTTCCAGGTGTGCTTGTCCTTTGGACAACTTCACTGAAAGTTGGTCGATAATTAGTATGTTTTGGCTGCCGGCGTGTGGACCCTTGTGCTAGATGGTTGCTGAAGTGGCTTTGCTTTGGTGGATTGGGCTGGTGTTGGGAGGGTTGTTGCTCAGGCTGGATTTGTTGTTGTTTCCTTTGTAACTGGCCAGGTGGCCGTTGACTAGGAGACCGATGACCTGTGCTCTGCCTATGATGCTGCGAGACTTGATGATCAACACACGAGCGATTCACTAGTAGTTTGTTCTGCGCGTTTTTGAAGACTGGACACCCCTTGTAGCTGGCAATGTGTGCCCCTCGGCAGTTTGCACATTTTGGTTCAGTACTTCTGGTTTTTGCACATTCTGTTGTTGCGTGCATGCCTGCACACTTAAGGCAAACGAATGGTCTACGGCAGTAATTTTTGCTGTGACCATACGCCTGACAGCGATGACACTGGACTGGGTCAGGGCGTCTCATCTGCCTTTCCACAACTATGTTTTGGTTTCCCAACTCAGTAAGTGTGAGTATATTCTCGTGTGTACCATCTATATTTGGCTCTAGCTCAATTTCAAAAATATTCATTGGCTTACCGGTAAAACGGTGTTTCATGACATTAACGTAGCGAGTTTTGTAGCCCAATTGTCGTAGGTGTGTGCACAGCCAGTCACTTGGTGTGGAGAAATGCAAGTGCCGCATGATTACTCGGTAACCACGGTCTTTACGTAACTGGTGAGTATGCATATGTGTATGTTTGGCATTTAGTAGCGCCATTATGCGGTTGTATGTTGAGATGTCCTCGCACTGAATCCTGATGCCACTACCTTGTGCCGCTTTAGTAGAGAATTTACTTACTCCTGGAGTCCTGTTGAAGTCGTCAATTAATGGTTGGATCTCAGTAACATTCGGTAAGAAAATGGATGGTATTTTGGAGCTCTGCCCAGACTGCAAAGCTTGCATTTGCTGCAGATCTTTAGGCGAAGGTGACTGCTGAGGCTGGTGCGACTGGCAACTGGCTTAATTCCTGACTAGACCCGGTGTCAACGTTTAGTTGTGCGGTTCTAATAGGGTAGTCAGTTTCCATAAGAACATTGCGTTTGCTGGATTCCGATGTTGTGGCTTCTGCAAAGCTTGATTTTTTCTTCGCTTTCCTAACGTCGTAGAGCTTTACAACTGGGTTAACATAATTTTGAGTTCCACTCTTTATTGACTTGGAGCTTAAAAAAATGCACAGAACGTTTCGGATTATTTAATTGCAGAGGCATAATTTTACGTTTAAGTCCATTGGGAGCAGTGTGCTTAGCTGCAGTCTTATTTGGAGGAAAAATTGGCGCCAAAATTTGTGGATTCAGCGTGTTTATTTCACGGTGTGCGATAATTGGCGCAATTGCTGACGTAGTATGTTGCGAGGGCAGTAGTGTCACCGTTGGAATTGACGTTTGAGTTGGCGCAACAGGTAAAGCTTGTTGTTGTACACAATTTATTTTTGGTGGGATAATCTGATTTGGCGCCAAAATCTGCGCACTGTTAATGTCTGCTTCACGTTGTGTAATTTTTGGCGCAATTTCTGACTTATCATTTTGCTTTGGTTGTTGTGTAGTTGTTGCATTTGACAGCTGCATTGGCGCAATAACCTCAATATGCTGTTCTGCAGACAGAGTTTTTGGCGCAAAAAATTGTTTTTCGCCTTTTGTCTGCTGGCTGCAGGGGCGATGATTGGCACATGGTGGTTGCTCATATTCTTTGGTGTGGTGGGTGTCGACAGCGTTGACGTGAGAGGAATTTGATGAACCAGACGACAGAAAAGATGAACCCCATTCCGAAACTGAGTGGACAGGTTTTCATGACAGGACGCAACACAGAATTGAAGATCACTTTGGTTACTATCTCTAGAAGTAGCCATATCGATTGATGTGTCAGAGACAGACATAGTGCCTGCTTCGACAGAATTATCACACTGGTGTGGAGATAACGTGTGTTGGCGGTAAGAAATTTACACGCGCGTCAGATTCACATATATTTTGCACACAGCAAAAAGAAACTGAAACATTAACACGATTTTATTTTTAATTTTTTTTTTTTTTTTTTTAATGTTCTTTTAATGTTCTTTTTTTTTTTTTAATTTTCTGTGCACTTTTGCGCACAATGGGGGTTGGCTGTCGACTAAATTTTAGCCGGCAGTCAGCCTTTTTTATTTGTTTCATTACTTTTGCCAGCAACATATACAAATATTATTTAGCATATTAATAATATAACTTTCTGGCAACTTTGCCAGGAAAAAATACTGACTTTTTACAGCCTAATTAACGACCTGTCTGGCAACGCAGTACCAGAAAGATGTAAACAATGGTAGAAAAGTAAGTACAAAAACGAATTGGCAAACAATTGTGTGATTTAGCTAACAAGACCGGAGTAGTTTAAAATTACATTACATTATTATTTACAGGTGTCAGGCGGACGTGCCTTACGGTGAGCTCTTAGGGCCCAAACATGTGTTGGTCGCCACTGACGGACGCCACGTGTGGTGCGTGGCCTGCATGCCTTGAGAAGCCGTCTGGAAAAATGTTGCTGCCGCATTTGCCCGCATCCAGTCAGATACTGCCACGGCGAAAAGAAAGCATTGGATGGATTCCACTCAATCTGTAAGCCGAAATGACTGGATTGCCTAGATTTGTGTTGGACATCATACCGCCGCCCTCGCTGTAGCAGAGCACCTGACAAACACAGCGCACCAGCCGAAAGCAAGTCAAGATGAACAGTTTGTGCACATTCACGTCTTGGCAGATTCAGTGAGTACGTGCTTTTTGCAGACTCATCTGACCAAAAGCAGGAGTTTCCGCCGCTGCACTGGAGTGTCACATTTGCACGACAATTGCAACGGCTAAGATAGGGCATTGGACGATGCTGGAATACAGGACCACAAGTTCGTCTGTTCTCTAGTCGAGTGGCTCGAGACAGCGCGCGTGAGGCTCCAAGTGGATTGAGCAGCCGATCTGGTAAAACCTGTACATTGATCTGAGGAGCATGTTGTGGCAGCTCTGTTGTGTGTGCACCTTCAGGTACGTGATTTCTTTTGTGCATTGTTTTCTGTAATAGACGACTGTTTATTATTTTTGTTGCAGGTGTGCTTACACTCTCTGCCGGTAGAAGACGCTGTTGGCTCTGATGGACTTGTTGACTACCCCAGCTCCGCGTTGACGCCACAGTGGACAAGTTCCGAAACTGGTCGGGTACTGGCTCAATAGTATCATCAGCCAATTGACAAACTTGTAGTGAATGTTGCAGAGAATAAAAACGCCGCTCTTCCACTTTCATTTCATCATCAATATCTCGTTCGATGTTAATTTGCAACTCTTGCAAACGAGTAATGAGTTGTTGCTCATCATCTGGCGGATTCTGTGGCGGCTCTACCTGAGTTTCTGGAGAGATTTGCGGCTGGGGCTGAGGTGGCTCTGGAAGTATGAGGCGTTGAATTGAAACAGGCTGATATTGGATTAATTGTGAAAGTGCTTCTCGCGTAATGAGTCCATCTCTGTATCGTCGTCTATACGTATTGATAATCGTTTCACCAAATCTATTTTGTGGCAGAGTTGGAACATATTGCTAGATGGGCGTATTGGATTGGCGCAGTGTAGCTTCGTGCACTTCTTTCTCCAACCTGAGCAGTGTTGGCAGCTGCTCGTTTTGTGTATCCTGGAGGCTCTGCTGCTGGGAAGGAGGAAAGTGCTGCTGGATTTGAGACAAGTACCTTGGCCTTTTAAGTCTCTGAGGAACAAATGGACTAAAGGCAAGCTTTCGTGCTTCCACGTTGGGATGATTTATCAAAGATGACGCAAATCTTTTGCTGGCAAGCTGGTAAGATTCTTCAAAAGATTTAATGTTATACAAGTCTCGCAACGATTGGTTCCTTGTGTATCTAGTGGCTTTGACAATTCTTCGTAGAATAGCGTTATGCATTACCTCTATGCGTTATAGCTGGGTTGCCGATGCTAGTGAACCGTAGATTGGAAGGGCATATTGCCATATGGGCACTATCATCTGTTTAAATACTACTACCTTGCAGTTTTTGGACAGTTTACTTTGTTGCCCGAGTAGCCATTCCAGCTTTTTGTATGTGGCTCGAAGTTTGTGGCACAGTTGTGTTATGTGGGTAGAGCAAAGCAATTTCTGGTCCATATGAAATCCAAGATATTGATGGCATCGCTTGGTGATGATCTGTTGATCATTAAGCATAGGAGGACGTATCTCTTGATTACTATTCAGCTTTCTTTTGGTGTATAATACGTGCGCTGTTTTATTAGTGTTAGTAGAAATACACCAACGATTGGCCCATGTTGTGAAACAGTTCAGATATCTTTGATTATGGTTTATTGCTTCTTGGGCAGTATCGGCAGCACTCAAAACAATGGTGTCGTCAGCGTACGTGGAAAGAAGTTACGCAAAGCTGTTATTGGAATATATCTGGGCTGAGTCAATGGAGGTGGTAGCGGCATGTCAGATGAATATATTGTATACAAGACCGGACCAAGCACACTCCCTTGTGGAACTCCAGCCCTAAGTTTGCCTGTCCTTGAAGTGGTGCCATCACAGCAGCGTACAGAGAAAGTTCGGTGTAGAAGATAGCTTTGCAGAACATTAAATAACTCGATTGGAATCAATTTTATTAGTTTCCAGAGGAGGCCTGTGCGCCATACCCTCTCAAACGCCTCGCTAATATCGATGAATACTGCAGAACAGATGTGTTGCTTTTCATATGCTTTTAATACGAATTGTGTTGCGCGTCTGAGTTGCTGTTCTGTACCATGCTCTTTTCTAAAGCCAAATTGATGTGTAGGTATGGCATTTGCAAAGTCTTTACACTCAAAGAGTCTAGCCATTAGCAATCTCTCGAAGATCTTGGAAAATCCTGCCAATAGGCTTATTGGCCGATAAGATGTAACCTCATTGGCACATTTACCAGGTTTCAGTATCATAGAAATTGTAGCGTTTTTCCACTGCCTAGCAAAATGCCCGAGTCTGAGGATGCTGTTGAATATTAAGACTAGGTACGTGATTGCTTTTTGTGGTAGTGACTTAATGACATAATTATCAATGTTATCAGGCCCAGGTGATTTGTCAAGTGTAAGTGACTTAATCTCAAGCATGGTCTCGCTGACTGTGACTGGGCGAAATGGCCATGCATGGTTACTTGCTATCTCACCAGAAAGATCTGTAGTACGATGGGAATGTTGATTTCGAGTTTGGACTAATTCGTTATTTATTTTGGTACGCATTTCATCAGTATTAGTAAATATTGGAGTGAAACGCTGTTCCAAGTGAGAGGCGAATAGTTCAGCCTTTTTAATGGTGCTTTTTGTCCAACTGCTGTTGTTCGTATTGGCTCTGGGTGCCTTCTGAAGTTTTTAGTGATTTTCCACAATTTTTGCATTTTATACCGATCGCTTGTATCTACTTTTTCAAAAAGCTTGTTGATGTGATCCGAATTCGACTTTTGGAGGGCTTTTTTCAAACGATTTTGAGGGCTTCTATATAGCTTTTTAGATTGCTCGGAGTTTTCAACCATAAGTTTTTGTTTGCATATACTCTTATGGCGAATTAGATTTTTAACGCTGTTACTCAATGGATGTCTACCAGAATTGTTGTAAAACTGTTGGTGCACATTCGTTTGGGCACGTGGTGGTGGAGTAGCAGCTTGTGCCGCGAGGTTTATATTTCCAGTGAAAATGTTAATCGCATCTTCAATGTCAAGGCCAGATTTAATTTCCGTATTGAGTAGAATTCTACAATTGAGTTGTTCTTGGAATACCTTCAGGTTGGCTTTTTTGGAAGGAGTCGCGATTTTGAGACAACATCATTAGCAAACGACCCTTTAGATTTGAGATCGATATGGATTGGCAAATGGTCAGAATCCAGGTCTACTGATGAGCGTGTTTGTAGTTTATGGTAATTTAAGCCACAATATATAGCGAAGTCAATCGCTGACGGTTTCTTTCTATTATCATAGGGGTAGTGGGTAGCTCCTCCAGTCGCTAAGATCTTATAGCGAGGGTGTTTATGAATACATTCCATTATGGCTCTACCCCGTTGGCAGGAGCGTAAGTTTCCCCACCAGGAATGTTTCGCGTTCCAATCACCACATATGATAAAACTAGAATTTTTGGTGAGATTATCGAAGTGTTTGTAGAGCTTTAAAAAATGCTGCATTGACCAGTTGTGTTGGGGTGGGCAATAAATTGGTGCAATAACAATCGTGGAGTTTCTATTGTTATCATTTTTGGTTACAATAGCAATTGGAGCAGATTGAATGCAAGGCAAACTAATTGGTTGGAGTGCTATGTGTTTGGTGCCGTGTCTAACTAAAGTGGCAACACCTCCACTTCTATAGTTATGCGGGTGTAATGACGCATATGTGTGGTACCCTTTAACACACAAAGTACTTGGATCCGTCCTAATTTCAATGACCATAATGACATCTATTCGATGCCTTTGCAAAAACACTTCGAGCTCTATAAGTTTATTACCAATCCCAGCGGCGTTCCAATATGCAATTTTAAAATGGTTGCTATATTGATTATTGCTGTTGGTAGTAGTCGCAACATTAGAGTTTAGATTGTATTGATAATTACGACTATAGATGTTATTCATTCTGATTCTCATCATTGGCGATACTAATTGTGTTGTTGTAGTCCATTGGGGAAACAGTAGTTGAGTTTAGAGCACTTACGACTTGAGATGCAATATTAGGATTTATTGTGTTTTCTCTAATTCGCGGGTTTAAGATTGGTTTTGATTGGTGAGTACTGGTGGGTGGCAGGACAAGTAAGTACAAAACATTTAGTAAACTATCAATTCTTTTACTCATCTCATTTGCTATTTGCAGATTTTTCTCCAGTGCCTGTATAAGCAGACCATCCGATTGCCGGTGGAGCGGGCTTGTAAACTGATGGTGCTGTCGGTTTCCCTGCTGCTGTTGTGCCTGCTCGAGACGAAGACTGTTCTGGAGCTTATGCAAATGGGACATTGCTGGATTTCGCGCAGTATTAGATGCCGTCTTTTCACGTATCGAATCAGGGCTGATGTGGCTGCGGTTTTGTTGCTGATTGGACTGGTGGTTCTGCAATTCATTTCCGCGCATGTTGCCTGTCTGTTGTTGCTTGTGCATCGATTTAGGTTGAGATGCAAACGGATTGCGAGGTCTTCCAGGTGTGCTTGTCCTTTGGACAACTTCACTGAAAGTTGGTCGAGGATTAGTATGTTTTGGCTGCCGGCGTGTGGACCCTTGTGCTAGATGGTTGCTGACTAGGAATTGGCGCTGCTTCACGTTGTGTAATTTTTGGCGCAATTTCTGACTTATCATTTTGCTTTGGTTGTTGTGTAGTTGTTGCATTTGACAGCTGCATTGGCGCAATAACCTCAATATGCTGTTCTGCAGACAGAGTTTTTGGCGCGAAAAGTGGCGCCAAAAATTGTTTTTCGCCTTTTGTCTGCTGTGATTTAGCTAACAAGACCTGAGTAGTTTAAAATTACATTACATTATTATTTACAGGTGTCAGGCGGACGTGCCTTACGGTGAGCTCTTAGGGCCCAAACATGTGTTGGTCGCCACTGACGGATGCCACGTGTGGTGCGTGGCCTGCATGCCTTGAGAAGCCGTCTGGAAAAATGTTGCTGCCGCATTTGCCCGCATCCAGTCAGATACTGCCACGGCGAAAAGAAAGCATTGGATGGATTCCACTCAATCTGTAAGCCGAAATGACTGGATTGCCTAGATTTGTGTTGGACATCATACCGCCGCCCTCGCTGTAGCAGAGCACCTGACAAACACAGCGCACCAGCCGAAAGCAAGTCAAGATGAACAGTTTGTGCACATTCACGTCTTGGCAGATTCAGTGAGTACGTGCTTTTTGCAGACTCATCTGACCAAAAGCAGGAGTTTCCGCCGCTGCACTGGAGTGTCACATTTGCACGACAATTGCAACGGCTAAGATAGGGCATTGGACGATGCTGGAATACAGGACCACAAGTTCGTCTGTTCTCTAGTCGAGTGGCTCGAGGCAGCGCGCGTGAGGCTCCAAGTGGATTGAGCAGCCGATCTGGTGAAACCTGTACATTGATCTGAGGAGCATGTTGTGGCAGCTCTGTTGTGTGTGCACCTTCAGGTACGTGATTTCTTTTGTGCATTGTTTTCTGTAATAGACGACTGTTTATTATTTTTGTTGCAGGTGTGCTTACACTCTCTGCCGGTAGAAGACGCTGTTGGCTCTGATGGACTTGTTGACTACCCCAGCTCCGCGTTGACGCCACAGTGGACAAGTTCCGAAACTGGTCGGGTACTGGCTCAATAGTATCATCAGCCAATTGACAAACTTGTAGTGAATGTTGCAGAGAATAAAAACGCTGCTCTTCCACTTTCATTTCATCATCAATATCTCGTTCGATGTTAATTTGCAACTCTTGCAAACGAGTAATGAGTTGTTGGTCATCATCTGGCGGATTCTGTGGCGGCTCTACCTGAGTTTCTGGAGAGATTTGCGGCTGGGGCTGAGGTGGCTCTGGAAGTATGAGGCGTTGAATTGAAACAGGCTGATATTGGATTAATTGTGAAAGTGCTTCTCGCGTAATGAGTCCATCTCTGTATCGTCGTCTATACGTATTGATAATCGTTTCACCAAATCTATTTTGTGGCAGAGTTGGAACATATTGCTAGATGGGCGTATTGGATTGGCGCAGTGTAGCTTCGTGCACTTCTTTCTCCAACCTGAGCAGTGTTGGCAGCTGCTCGTTTTGTGTATCCTGGAGGCTCTGCTGCTGGGAAGGAGGAAAGTGCTGCTGGATTAGAGACAAGTACCTTGGCCTTTTAAGTCTCTGAGGAACAAATGGACTAAAGGCAAGCTTTCGTGCTTCCACGTTGGGATGATTTATCAAAGATGACCCAAATCTTTTGCTGGCAAGCTGGTAAGATTCTTCAAAAGATTTAATGTTATACAAGTCTCGCAACGATTGGTTCCTTGTGTATCTAGTGGCTTTGACAATTCTTCGTAGAATAGTGTTATGCATTACCTCTATGCGTTATAGCTGGGTTGCCGATGCTAGTGAACCGTAGATTGGAAGGGCATATTGCCATATGGGCACTATCATCTGTTTAAATACTACTACCTTGCAGTTTTTGGACAGTTTACTTTGTTGCCCGAGTAGCCATTCCAGCTTTTTGTATGTGGCTCGAAGTTTGTGGCACAGTTGTGTTATGTGGGTAGAGCAAAGCAATTTCTGGTCCATATGAAATCCAAGATATTGATGGCATCGCTTGGTGATGATCTGTTGATCATTAAGCATAGGAGGACGTATCTCTTGATTACTATTCAGCTTTCTTTTGGTGTATAATACGTGCGCTGTTTTATTAGTGTTAGTAGAAATACACCAACGATTGGCCCATGTTGTGAAACAGTTCAGATATCTTTGATTATGGTTTATTGCTTCTTGGGCAGTATCGGCAGCACTCAAAACAATGGTGTCGTCAGCGTACGTGGAAAGAAGTTACGCAAAGCTGTTATTGGAATATATCTGGGCTGAGTCAATGGAGGTGGTAGCGGCATGTCAGATGAATATATTGTATACAAGACCGGACCAAGCACACTCCCTTGTGGAACTCCAGCCCTAAGTTTGCCTGTCCTTGAAGTGGTGCCATCACAGCAGCGTACAGAGAAAGTTCGGTGTAGAAGATAGCTTTGCAGAATATTAAATAACTCGATTGGAATCAATTTTATTAGTTTCCAGAGGAGGCCTGTGTGCCATACCCTGTCAAACGCCTCGCTAATATCGATGAATACTGCAGAACAGATGTGTTGCTTTTCATATGCTTTTAATACGAATTGTGTTGCGCGTCTGAGTTGCTGTTCTGTACCATGCTCTTTTCTAAAGCCAAATTGATGTGTAGGTATGGCATTTGCAAAGTCTTTACACTCAAAGAGTCTAGCCATTAGCAATCTCTCGAAGATCTTGGAAAATCCTGCCAATAGGCTTATTGGCCGATAAGATGTAACCTCATTGGCACATTTACCAGGTTTCAGTATCATAGAAATTGTAGCGTTTTTCCACTGCCTAGCAAAATGCCCGAGTCTGAGGATGCTGTTGAATATTAAGACTAGTTACGTGATTGCTTTTTGTGGTAGTGACTTAATGACATAATTATCAATGTTATCAGGCCCAGGTGATTTGTCAAGTGTAAGTGACTTAATCTCAAGCATGGTCTCGCTGACTGTGACTGGGCGAAATGGCCATGCATGGTTACTTGCTATCTCACCAGAAAGATCTGTAGTACGATGGGAATGTTGATTTCGAGTTTGGACTAATTCGTTATTTATTTTGGTACGCATTTCATCAGTATTAGTAAATATTGGAGTGAAACGCTGTTCCAAGTGAGAGGCGAATAGTTCAGCCTTTTTAATGGTGCTTTTTGTCCAACTGCTGTTGTTCGTATTGGCTCTGGGTGCCTTCTGAAGTTTTTAGTGATTTTCCACAATTTTTGCATTTTATACCTATATCTACTTTTTCAAAAAGCTTGTTGATGTGATCCGAATTCGACTTTTGGATGGCTTTTTTCAAACGATTTTGAGGGCTTTATATAGCTTTTTAGATTGCTCGGAGTTTTCAACCATAAGTTTTTGTTTGCATATACTCTTATGGCGAATTAGATTTTTAACGCTGTTACTCAATGGATGTCTACCAGAATTGTTGTAAAACTGTTGGTGCACATTCGTTTGGGCACGTGGTGGTGGAGCAGCAGCTTGTGCCGCGAGGTTTATATTTCCAGTGAAAATGTTAATCGCATCTTCAATGTCAAGGCCAGATTTAATTTCCGTATTGAGTAGAATTCTACAATTGAGTTGTTCTTGGAATACCTTCAGGTTGGCTTTTTTGGAAGGAGTCGCGATTTTGAGACAACATCATTAGCAAACGACCCTTTAGATTTGAGATCGATATGGATTGGCAAATGGTCAGAATCCAGGTCTACTGATGAGCGTGTTTGTAGTTTATGGTAATTTAAGCCACAATATATAGCGAAGTCAATCGCTGACGGTTTCTTTCTATTATCATAGGGGTAGTGGGTAGCTCCTCCAGTCGCTAAGATCTTATAGCGAGGGTGTTTATGAATACATTCCATTATGGCTCTACCCCGTTGGCAGGAGCGTAAGTTTCCCCACCAGGAATGTTTCGCGTTCCAATCACCACATATGATAAAACTAGAATTTTTGGTGAGATTATCGAAGTGTTTGTAGAGATTTAAAAAATGCTGCATTGACCAGTTGTGTTGGGGTGG
The DNA here is from genome assembly GCA_018151165.1 of Drosophila arawakana. Lineage (NCBI taxonomy): Eukaryota > Metazoa > Arthropoda > Insecta > Diptera > Drosophilidae > Drosophila > Drosophila arawakana. Next base: position 84,092 of record JAECWX010000069.1, on the reverse strand, counting down.
GCAATAAATTGGTGCAATAACAATCGTGGAGTTTCTATTGTTATCATTTTTGGTTACAATAGCAATTGGAGCAGATTGAATGCAAGGCAAACTAATTGGTTGGAGTGCTATGTGTTTGGTGCCGTGTCTAACTAAAGTGGCAACACCTCCACTTCTATAGTTATGCGGGTGTAATGACGCATATGTGTGGTACCCTTTAACACACAAAGTACTTGGATCCGTCCTAATTTCAATGACCATAATGACATCTATTCGATGCCTTTGCAAAAACACTTCGAGCTCTATAAGTTTATTACCAATCCCAGCGGCGTTCCAATATGCAATTTTAAAATGGTTGCTATATTGATTATTGCTGTTGGTAGTAGTCGCAACATTAGAGTTTAGATTGTATTGATAATTACGACTATAGATGTTATTCATTCTGATTCTCATCATTGGCGATACTAATTGTGTTGTTGTAGTCCATTGGGGAAACAGTAGTTGAGTTTAGAGCACTTACGACTTGAGATGCAATATTAGGATTTATTGTGTTTTCTCTAATTCGCGGGTTTAAGATTGGTTTTGATTGGTGAGTACTGGTGGGTGGCAGGACAAGTAAGTACAAAACATTTAGTAAACTATCAATTCTTTTACTGTATAAGCAGACCATCCGATTGCCGGTGGAGCGGGCTTGTAAACTGATGGTGCTGTCGGTTTCCCTGCTGCTGTTGTGCCTGCTCGAGACGAAGACTGTTCTGGAGCTTATGCAAATGGGACATTGCTGGATTTCGCGCAGTATTAGATGCCGTCTTTTCACGTATCGAATCAGGGCTGATGTGGCTGCGGTTTTGTTGCTGATTGGACTGGTGGTTCTGCAATTCATTTCCGCGCATGTTGCCTGTCTGTTGTTGCTTGTGCATCGATTTAGGTTGAGATGCAAACGGATTGTGAGGTCTTCCAGGTGTGCTTGTCCTTTGGACAACTTCACTGAAAGTTGGTCGAGGATTAGTATGTTTTGGCTGCCGGCGTGTGGACCCTTGTGCTAGATGGTTGCTGACTAGGAATTGGCGCCAAAATCTGCGCACTTTTAATGTCTGCTTCACGTTGTGTAATTTTTGGCGCAATTTCTGACTTATCATTTTGCTTTGGTTGTTGTGTAGTTGTTGCATTTGACAGCTGCATTGGCGCAATAACCTCAATATGCTGTTCTGCAGACAGAGTTTTTGGCGCGAAAAGTGGCGCCAAAAATTGTTTTTCGCCTTTTGTCTGCTGGCTGCAGGGGCGATGATTGGCACCTGGTGGTTGCTCATATTCTTTGGTGTGGTGGGTGTCGACAGCGTTGACGTGAGAGGAATTTGACTGAGTGGATGTCGTCTGGGTCGAGGACGGATACGTTTTCATGACAGGACGCAACACAGAATTGAAGATCACTTTGGTTACTATCTCTAGAAGTATTAGCGAGGGCTTTTGTAGCCATATCGATTGATGTGTCAGAGACAGACATAGTGCCTGCTTCGACAGAATTATCACACTGGTGTGGAGATAACGCGTTGGCAATCAGGGTATCTCCGTCAGACCATGTGTAGGATGGACTTTCATTTGATATTTTGCATGCTTTTTGCATTACGTTGACACACAGGCTACAGCACTTATAACTTGGTTACTAGTGACGAGCACGTCAAACTGGCGGTAAGAAATTTACACGCGCGTCAGATTCACATATATTTTGCACACAGCAAAACGACACTGAATCATTAACACGATTTTATTTTTAATGTTGTTTTTTTTTTTTTTTTTTTTTTTAATGTTCCGTGCATTTTTGCGCACAATGGGGGTTGGCTGTCGACTAAATTTAGCCGGCAGTCAGCCTTTTTATTTGTTTCATTACTTTTGCCAGCAACATATACAAATATTATTTAGCATATTAATAATATAACTTTCTGGCAACTTTGCCAGAAAAAAATACTGACTTTTTACAGCCTAATTAACGGCCTGTCTGGGAACGCAGTACCAGAAAGATGTAAACAATGGTAGAAAAGTAAGTACAAAAACGAATTGGCAAACAATTGTGTGATTTAGCTAAGAGAAGCCGTCTGGAAAAATGTTGCTGCCGCATTTGCCCGCATCCAGTCAGATACTGCCACGGCGAAAAGAAAGCATTGGATGGATTCCACTCAATCTGTAAGCCGAAATGACTGGATTGCCTAGATTTGTGTTGGACATCATAGACCAAAAGCAGGAGTTTCCGCCGCTGCACTGGAGTGTCACATTTGCACGACAATTGCAACGGCTAAGATAGGACATTGGACAATGCTGGAATACAGGACCACAAGTTCGTCTGTTCTCTAGTCGAGTGGCTCGAGACAGCGCGCGTGAGGCTCCAAGTGGATTGAGCAGCCGATCTGGTGAAACCTGTACATTGATCTGAGGAGCATGTTGTGGCAGCTCTGTTGTGTGTGCACCTTCAGGTACGTGATTTCTTTTGTTCATTGTTTTCTGTAATAGACGACTGTTTATTATTTTTGTTGCAGGTGTGCTTACAATCTCTGCCGGTAGAAGACGCTGTTGGCTCTGATGGACTCGTTGACTACCCCAGCTCCGCGTTGACGCCACAGTGGACAAGTTCCGAAACTGGTCGGGTACTGGCTCAATAGTATCATCAGCCAATTGACAAACTTGTAGTGAATGTTGCAGAGAATATAAACGCTGCTCTTCCACTTTCATTTCATCATCAATATATCGTTCGATGTTAATTTGCAACTCTTGCAAACGAGTAATGAGTTGTTGCTCATCATCTGGCGGATTCTGTGGCGGCTCCACCTGAGTTTCTGGAGAGATTTGCGGCTGGGGCTGAGGTGGCTCTGGAAGTATGAGGCGTTGAATTGAAACAGGCTGATATTGGATTAATTGTGAAAGTGCTTCTCGCGTAATGAGTCCATCTCTGTATCGTCGTCTATACGTATTGATAATCGTTTCACCAAATCTATTTTGTGGCAGAGTTGGAACATATTGCTAGATGGGCGTATTGGATTGGCGCAGTGTAGCTTCGTGCACTTCTTTCTCCAACCTGAGCAGTGTTGGCAGCTGCTCGTTTTATGTATCCTAGAGGCTCTGCTGCTGGGAAGGAGGAAAGTGCTGCTGGATTTGAGACAAGTACCTTGGCCTTTTAAGTCTCTGAGGAACAAATGGACTAAAGGCAAGCTTTCGTGCTTCCACGTTGGGATGATTTATCAAAGATGACCCAAATCTTTTGCTGGCAAGCTGGTAAGATTCTTCAAAAGATTTAATGTTATACAAGTCTCGCAACGATTGGTTCCTTGTGTATCTTCGTAGAATAGCGTTATGCATTACCTCTACGCGTTTTAGCTGGGTTGCCGATGCTAGTGAACCGTAGATTGGAAGGGCATATTGCCATATGGGCACTATCATCTGTTTAAATACTACTACCTTGCAGTTTTTGGACAGTTTACTTTGTTGCCCGAGTAGCCATTCCAGCTTTTTGTATGTGGCTCGAAGTTTGTGGCACAGTTGTGTTATGTGGGTAGAGCAAAGCAATTTCTGGTCCATATGAAATCCAAGATATTGATGGCATCGCTTGGTGATGATCTGTTGATCATTAAGCATAGGAGGACGTATCTCTTGATTACTATTCAGCTTTCTTTTGGTGTATAATACGTGCGCTGTTTTATTAGTGTTAGTGGAAATACACCAACGATTGGCCCATGTTGTAAAACAGTTCAGATATCTTTGATTATGGTTTATTGCTTCTTGGGCAGTATCGGCAGCACTCAAAACAATGGTGTCGTCAGCGTACGTGGAAAGAAGTTACGCAAAGCTGTTATTGGAATATATCTGGGCTGAGTCAATGGAGGTGGTAGCTGCATGTCAGATGAATATATTGTATACAAGACCGGACCAAGCACACTCCCTTGTGGAACTCCAGCCCTAAGTTTGCCTGTCCTTGAAGTGGTGCCATCACAGCAGCGTACAGAGAAAGTTCGGTGTAGAAGATAGCTTTGCAGAACATTAAATAACTCGATTGGAATCAATTTTATTAGTTTCCAGAGGAGGCCTGTGTGCCATACCCTGTCAAACGCCTCGCTAATATCGATGAATACTGCAGAACAGATGTGTTGCTTTTCATATGCTTTTAATACGAATTGTGTTGCGCGTCTGAGTTGCTGTTCTGTACCATGCTCTTTTCTAAAGCCAAATTGATGTGTAGGTATGGCATTTGCAAAGTCTTTACACTCAAAGAGTCTAGCCATTAGCAATCTCTCGAAGATCTTGGAAAATCCTGCCAATAGGCTTATTGGCCGATAAGATGTAACCTCATTGGCACATTTACCAGGTTTCAGTATCATAGAAATTGTAGCGTTTTTCCACTGCCTAGCGAAATGCCCGAGTCTGAGGATGCTGTTGAATAGTAAGACTAGGTACGTGATTGCTTTTTGTGGTAGTGACTTAATGACATAATTATCAATGTTATCAGGCCCAGGTGATTTGTCAAGTGTAAGTGACTTAATCTCAAGCATGGTCTCGCTGACTGTGACTGGGCGAAATGGCCATGCATGGTTACATGCTATCTCACCAGAAAGATCTGTAGTACGATGGGAATGTTGATTTCGAGTTTGGACTAATTCGTTATTTATTTTGGTACGCATTTCATCAGTATTAGTAAATATTGGAGTGAAACGCTGTTCCAAGTGAGAGGCGAATAGTTCAGCCTTTTTAATGGTGATTTTCCACAATTTTTGCATTTTATACCGATCGCTTGTATCTACTTTTTCAAAAAGCTTGTTGATGTGATCCGAATTCGACTTTTGGAGGGCTTTTTTCAAACGATTTTGAGGGCTTCTATGTAGCTTTTTAGATTGCTCGGAGTTTTCAACCATAAGTTTTTGTTTGCATATACTCTTATGGCGAATTAGACTTTTAACGCTGTTACTCAATGGATGTCTACCAGAATTGTTGTGAAACTGTTGGTGCACATTCGTTTGGGCACGTGGTGGTGGAGCAGCAGCTTGTGCCGCGAGGTTTATATTTCCAGTGAAAATGTTAATCGCATCTTCAATGTCAAGGCCAGATTTAATTTCCGTATTGAGTAGAATTCTACAATTGAGTTGTTCTTGGAATACCTTCAGGTTGGCTTTTTTGGAAGGAGTCGCGATTTTGAGACAACATCATTAGCAAACGACCCTTTAGATTTGAGATCGATATGGATTGGCAAATGGTCAGAATCCAGGTCTACTGATGAGCGTGTTTGTAGTTTATGGTAATTTAAGCCACAATATATAGCGAAGTCAATCGCTGACGGTTTCTTTCTATTATCATAGGGGTAGTGGGTAGCTCCTCCAGTCGCTAAGATCTTATAGCGAGGGTGTTTATGAATACATTCCATTATGGCTCTACCCCGTTGGCAGGAGCGTAAGTTTCCCCACCAGGAATGTTTCGCGTTCCAATCACCACATATGATAAAACTAGAATTTTTGGTGAGATTATCGAAGTGTTTGTAGAGATTTAAAAAATGCTGCATTGACCAGTTGTGTTGGGGTGGGCAATAAATTGGTGCAATAACAATCGTGGAGTTTCTATTGTTATCATTTTTGGTTACAATAGCAATTGGAGCAGATTGAATGCAAGGCAAACTAATTGGTTGGAGTGCTATGTGTTTAATGCCGTGTCTAACTAAAGTGGCAACACCTCCACTTCTATAGTTATGCGGGTGTAATGACGCATATGTGTGGTACCCTTTAACACACAAAGTACTTGGATCCGTCCTTATTGCAATGACCATAATGACATCTATTCGATGCCTTTGCAAAAACACTTCGAGCTCTATAAGTTTATTACCAATCCCAGCGGCGTTCCAATATGCAATTTTAAAATGGTTGCTATATTGATTATTGCTGTTGGTAGTAGTCGCAACATTAGAGTTTAGATTGTATTGATAATTACGACTATAGATGTTATTCATTCTGATTCTCATCATTGGCGATACTAATTGTGTTGTTGTAGTCCATTGGGGAAACAGTAGTTGAGTTTAGAGCACTTACGACTTGAGATGCAATATTAGGATTTATTGTGTTTTCTCTAATTCGCGGGTTTAAGATTGGTTTTGATTGGTGAGTACTGGTGGGTGGCAGGACAAGTAAGTACAAAACATTTAGTAAACTATCAATTCTTTTACTCATCTCATTTGCTATTTGCAGATTTTTCTCCAGTGCCTGTATAAGCAGACCATCCGATTGCCGGTGGAGCGGGCTTGTAAACTGATGGTGCTGTCGGTTTCCCTGCTGCTGTTGTGCCTGCTCGAGACGAAGACTGTTCTGGAGCTTATGCAAATGGGACATTGCTGGATTTCGCGCAGTATTAGATGCCGTCTTTTCACGTATCGAATCAGGGCTGATGTGGCTGCGGTTTTGTTGCTGATTGGACTGGTGGTTCTGCAATTCATTTCCGCGCATGTTGCCTGTCTGTTGTTGCTTGTGCATCGATTTAGGTTGAGATGCAAACGGATTGTGAGGTCTTCCAGGTGTGCTTGTCCTTTGGACAACTTCACTGAAAGTTGGTCGATAATTAGTATGTTTTGGCTGCCGGCGTGTGGACCCTTGTGCTAGATGGTTGCTGAAGTGGCTTTGCTTTGGTGGATTGGGCTGGTGTTGGGAGGGTTGTTGCTCAGGCTGGATTTGTTGTTGTTTCCTTTGTAACTGGCCAGGTGGCCGTTGACTAGGAGACCGATGACCTGTGCTCTGCCTATGATGCTGCGAGACTTGATGATCAACACGCGAGCGATTCACTAGTAGTTTGTTATGCGCGTTTTTGAAGACTGGACACCCCTTGTAGCTGGCAATGTGTGCCCCTCGGCAGTTTGCACATTTTGGTTCAGTACTTCTGGTTTTTGCACATTCCGTTGTTGCGTGCATGCCTGCACACTTAAGGCAAACGAATGGTCTACGTCAGTAATTTTTGCTGTGACCATACGCCTGACACCGATGACACTGGACTGGGTCAGGGCGTCTCATCTGCCTTTCCACAACTATGTTTTGGTTTCCCAACTCAGTAAGTGTGAGTATATTCTCGTGTGTACCATCTATATTTGGCTCTAGCTCAATTTCAAAAATATTCATTGGCTTACCGGTAAAACGGTGTTTCATGACATTAACGTAGCGAGTTTTGTAGCCCAATTGTCGTAGGTGTGTGCACAGCCAGTCACTTGGTGTGGAGAAATGCAAGTGCCGCATGATTACTCGGTAACCACGGTCTTTACGTAACTGGTGAGTATGCATATGTGTATGTTTGGCATTTAGTAGCGCCATTATGCGGTTGTATGTTGAGATGTCCTCGCACTGAATCCTGATGCCACTACCTTGTGCCGCTTTAGTAGAGAATTTACTTACTCCTGGAGTCCTGTTGAAGTCATCAATTAATGGTTGGATCTCAGTAACATTCGGTAAGAAAATGGATGGTATTTTGGAGCTCTGCCCAGACTGCAAAGCTTGCATTTGCTGCAGATCTTTAGGCGAAGGTGACTGCTGAGGCTGGTGGACGGGTGCGACTGGCAACTGGCTTAATTCCTGACTAGACCCGGTGTCAACGTTTAGTTGTGCGGTTCTAATAGGGTAGTCAGTTTCCATAAGAACATTGCGTTTGCTGGATTCCGATGTTGTGGCTTCTGCAAAGCTTGATTTTTTCTTCGCTTTCCTAAAGTCGTAGAGCTTTACAACTGGGTTAACATAATTTTGAGTTCCACTCTTTATTGACTTGGAGCTTAAAAAATGCACAGAACGTTTCGGATTATTTAATTGCAGAGGAATAATTTTACATTTAAGTCCATTGGGAGCAGTGTGCTTAGCTGCAGTCTTATTTGGAGGAAAAATTGGCGCCAAAATTTGTGGATTCAGCGTGTTTATTTCACGGTGTGCGATAATTGGCGCAATTGCTGACGTAGTATGTTGCGAGGGCAGTAGTGTCACCGTTGGAATTGACGTTTGAGTTGGCGCAACAGGTAAAGCTTGTTGTTGTACACAATTTATTTTTGGTGGGATAATCTGATTTGGCGCCAAAATTGTCGCCAAAATCTGCGCACTGTTAATGTCTGCTTCACGTTGTGTAATTTTTGACGCAATTTCTGACGTGTCATTTTGTTTTGGTTGTTGTGTAGTTGTTGCATTTGACAGCTGCATTGGCGCAATAACCTCAATATGCTGTTCTGCAGACAGAGTTTTTGGCGCGAAAAGTGGCGCCAAAAATTGTTTTTCGCCTTTTGTCTGCTGGGTGCAGGGGCGATGATTGGCACCTGGTGGTTGCTCATATTCTTTGGTGTGGTGGGTTTTGACAGCGTTGACGTGAGAGGAATTTGATGAACCAGACGACAGAAAAGATGAACCCCATTCCGAAACTGAGTGGATGTCGTCTGGGTCGAGGACGGATACGTTTTCATGACAGGACGCAACACAGAATTGAAGATCACTTTGGTTACTATCTCTAGAAGTATTAGCGAGGGCTTTTGTAGCCATATCGATTGATGTGTCAGAGACAGACATAGTGCCTGCTTCGACAGAATTATCACACTGGTGTGGAGATAACGCGTTGGCAATCAGGGTATCTCCGTCAGACCATGTGTAGGATGGACTTTCATTTGATATTTTGCATGCTTTTTGCATTACGTTGACACACAGGCTACAGCACTTATAACTTGGTTACTAGTGCCGAGCACGTCAAACTGGCGGTAAGAAATTTACACGCGCGTCAGATTCACATATATTTTGCACACAGCAAAACGACACTGAAACATTAACACGATTTTATTTTTAATTTTGTTTTTTTTTTTTTTTTTTAATGTTCTTTTAATGTTCTTTTTTTTTTTAATGTTCTGTGCACTTTTGCGCATAATGGCGGTTGGCTGTCGACTAAATTTTAGCCGGCAGTCAGCCTTTTTTATTTGTTTCATTACTTTTGCCAGCAACATATACAAATATTATTTAGCATATTAATAATATAACTTTCTGGCAACTTTGCCAGGAAAAAATACTGACTTTTTACTGCCTAATTAACGACCTGTCTGGCAAAGCAGTACCAGAAAGATGTAAACAATGGTAGAAAAGTAAGTACAAAAACGAATTGGCAAACAATTGTGTGATTTAGCTAACAAGACCTGAGTAGTTTAAAATTACATTACATTATTATTTACAGGTGTCAGGCGGGCGTGCCTTACGATGAGCTCTTAGGGCCCAAACATGTGTTGGTCGCCACTGACGGACGCCCTGTATGGTGCGTGGTCTGCATGCCTTGAGAAGCCGTCTGGAAAAATGTTGCTGCCGCATTTGCCCGCATCCAGTCAGATACTGCCACGGCGAAAAGAAAGCATTGGATGGATTCCACTCAATCTGTAAGCCGAAATGACTGGATTGCCTAGATTTGTGTTGGACATCATACCGCCGCCCTCGCTGTAGCAGAGCACGTGACAAACACAGCGCACCAGCCGAAAGCAAGTCAAGATGAACAGTTTGTGCACATTCATGTCTTGGCAGATTCAGTGAGTACGTGCTTTTTGCAGACTCATCTGACCAAAAGCAGGAGTTTCCGCCGCTGCACTGGAGTGTCACATTTGCACGACAATTGCAACGGCTAAGATAGGACATTGGACAATGCTGGAATACAGGACCACAAGTTCGTCTGTTCTCTAGTCGAGTGGCTCGAGACAGCGCGCGTGAGGCTCCAAGTGGATTGAGCAGCCGATCTGGTGAAACCTGTACATTGATCTGAGGAGCATGTTGTGGCAGCTCTGTTGTGTGTGCACCTTCAGGTACGTGATTTCTTTTGTGCATTGTTTTCTGTAATAGACGACTGTTTATTATTTTTGTTGCAGGTGTGCTTACACTCTGTGCCAGTAGAAGACGCTGTTGGCTCTGATGGAATTGTTGACTACCCCAGCTCCGCGTTGACGCCACAGTGGACAAGTTCCGAAACTGGTCGGGTACTGGCTCAATAGTATCATCAGCCAATTGACAAACTTGTAGTGAATGTTGCAGAGAATAAAAACGCTGCTCGTCCACTTGCATTTCATCATCAATATCTCGTTCGATGTTAATTTGCAACTCTTGCAAACGAGTAATGAGTTGTTGCTCATCATCTGGCGGATTCTCTGGCGGCTCTACCTGAGTTTCTGGAGAGATTTGCGGCTGGGGCTGAGGTGGCTCTGGAAGTATGAGGCGTTGAATTGAAACAGGCTGATATTGGATTAATTGTGAAAGTGCTTCTCGCGTAATGAGTCCATCTCTGTATCGTCGTCTATACGTATTGATAATCGTTTCACCAAATCTATTTTGTGGCAGAGTTGGAACATATTGCTGGATGGGCGTATTGGATTGGCGCAGTGTAGCTTCGTGCACTTCTTTCTCCAACCTGAGTTGGCAGCTGCTCGTTTTATGTATCCTAGAGGCTCTGCTGCTGGGAAGGAGGAAATTGCTGCTGGATTTGAGACAAGTACCTTGGCCTTTTAAGTCTCTGAGGAACAAATGGACTAAGGGCAAGCTTTCGTGCTTCCACGTTGGGATGATTTATCAAAGATGACCCAAATCTTTTGCTGGCAAGCTGGTAAGATTCTTCAAAAGATTTAATGTTATACAAGTCTCGCAACGATTGGTTCCTTGTGTATCTTCGTAGAATAGCGTTATGCATTACCTCTATGCGTTTTAGCTGGGTTGCCGATGCTAGTGAACCGTAGATTGGAAGGGCATATTGCCATATGGGCACTATCATCTGTTTAAATACTACTACCTTGCAGTTTTTGGACAGTTTACTTTGTTGCCCGAGTAGCCATTCCAGCTTTTTGTATGTGGCTCGAAGTTTGTGGCACAGTTGTGTTATGTGGGTAGAGCAAAGCAATTTCTGGTCCATATGAAATCCAAGATATTGATGGCATCGCTTGGTGATGATCTGTTGATCATTAAGCATAGGAGGACGTATCTCTTGATTACTATTCTGCTTTCTTTTGGTGTATAATACGTGCTCTGTTTTATTAGTGTTAGTGGAAATACACCAACGATTGGCCCATGTTGTAAAACAGTTCAGATATCTTTGATTATGGTTTATTGCTTCTTGGGCAGTATCGGCAGCACTCAAAACAATGGTGTCGTCAGCGTACGTGGAAAGAAGGGTATTGTTGGAGTTACGCAAAGCTGTTATTGGAATATATCTGGGCTGAGTCAATGGAGGTGGTAGCGGCATGTCAGATGAATATATTGTATACAAGACCGGACCAAGCACACTCCCTTGTGGAACTCCAGCCCTAAGTTTGCCTGTCCTTGAAGTGGTGCCATCACAGCAGCGTACAGAGAAAGTTCGGTGTAGAAGATAGCTTTGCAGAACATTAAATAACTCGATGGGAATCAATTTTATTAGTTTCCAGAGGAGGCCTGTGTGCCATACCCTGTCAAACGCCTCGCTAATATCGATGAATACTGCAGAACAGATGTGTTGCTTTTCATATGCTTTTAATACGAATTGTGTTGCGCGTCTGAGTTGCTGTTCTGTACCATGCTCTTTTCTAAAGCCAAATTGATGTGTAGGTATGGTATTTGCAAAGTCTTTACACTCAAAGAGTCTAGCCATTAGCAATCTCTCGAAGATCTTGGAAAATCCTGCCAATAGGCTTATTGGCCGATAAGATGTAACCTCATTGGCACATTTACCAGGTTTCAGTATCATAGAAATTGTAGCGTTTTTCCACTGCCTAGCAAAATGCCCGAGTCTGAGGATGCTGTTGAATAGTAAGACTAGGTACGTGATTGCTTTTTGTGGTAGTGACTTAATGACATAATTATCAATGTTATCAGGCCCAGGTGATTTGTCAAGTGTAAGTGACTTAATCTCAAGCATGGTCTCGCTGACTGTGACTGGGCGAAATGGCCATGCATGGTTACATGCTATCTCACCAGAAAGATCTGTAGTACGATGGGAATGTTGATTTCGAGTTTGGACTAATTCGTTATTTATTTTGGTACGCATTTCATCAGTATTAGTAAATATTGGAGTGAAACGCTGTTCCAAGTGAGAGGCGAATAGTTCAGCCTTTTTAATGGTGCTTTTTGTCCAACTGCTGTTGTTCGTATTGGCTCTGGGTGCCTTCTGAAGTTTTTAGTGATTTTCCACAATTTTTGCATTTTATACCGATCGCTTGTATCTACTTTTTCAAAAAGCTTGTTGATGTGATCCGAATTCGACTTTTGGAGGGCTTTTTTCAAACGATTTTGAGGGCTTCTATATAGCTTTTTAGATTGCTCGGAGTTTTCAACCATAAGTTTTTGTTTGCATATACTCTTATGGCGAATTAGACTTTTAACGCTGTTACTCAATGGATGTCTACCAGAATTGTTGTGAAACTGTTGGTGCACATTCGTTTGGGCACGTGGTGGTGGAGCAGCAGCTTGTGCCGCGAGGTTTATATTTCCAGTGAAAATGTTAATCGCATCTTCAATGTCAAGGCCAGATTTAATTTCCGTATTGAGTAGAATTCTACAATTGAGTTGTTCTTGGAATACCTTCAGGTTGGCTTTTTTTGGAAGGAGTCGCGATTTTGAGACAACATCATTAGCAAACGACCCTTTAGATTTGAGATCGATATGGATTGGCAAATGGTCAGAATCCAGGTCTACTGATGAGCGTGTTTGTAGTTTATGGTAATTTAAGCCACAATATATAGCGAAGTCAATCGCTGACGGTTTCTTTCTATTATCATAGGGGGTAGTGGGTAGCTCCTCCAGTCGCTAAGATCTTATAGCGAGGGTGTTTATGAATACATTCCATTAAGGCTCTACCCCGTTGGCAGGAGCGTAAGTTTCCCCACCAGGAATGTTTCGCGTTCCAATCACCACATATGATAAAACTAGAATTTTTGGTGAGATTATCGAAGTGTTTGTAGAGCTTTAAAAAATGCTGCATTGACCAGTTGTGTTGGGGTGGGCAATAAATTGGTGCAATAACAATCGTGGAGTTTCTATTGTTATCATTTTTGGTTACAATAGCAATTGGAGCAGATTGAATGCAAGGCAAACTAATTGGTTGGAGTGCTATGTGTTTAATGCCGTGTCTAACTAAAGTGGCAACACCTCCACTTCTATAGTTATGCGGGTGTAATGACGCATATGTGTGGTACCCTTTAACACACAAAGTACTTGGATCCGTCCTAATTTCAATGACCATAATGACATCTATTCGATGCCTTTGCAAAAACACTTCGAGCTCTATAAGTTTATTACCAATCCCAGCGGCGTTCCAATATGCAATTTTAAAATGGTTGCTATATTGATTATTGCTGTTGGTAGTAGTCGCAACATTAGAGTTTAGATTGTATTGATAATTACGACTATAGATGTTATTCATTCTGTTTCTCATCATTGGCGATACTAATTGTGTTGTTGTAGTCCATTGGGGAAACAGTAGTTGAGTTTAGAGCACTTACGACTTGAGATGCAATATTAGGATTTATTGTATTTTCTCTAATTCGCGGGTTTAAGATTGGTTTTGATTGGTGAGTACTGGTGGGTGGCAGGACAAGTACAAAACATTTAGTAAACTATCAATTCTTTTACTCATCTCATTTGCTATTTGCAGATTTTTCTCCAGTGCCTGTATAAGCAGACCATCCGATTGCCGGTGGAGCGGGCTTGTAAACTGATGGTGCTGTCGGTTTCCCTGCTGCTGTTGTGCCTGCTCGAGACGAAGACTGTTCTGGAGCTTATGCAAATGGGACATTGCTGGATTTCGCGCAGTATTAGATGCCGTCTTTTCACGTATCGAATCAGGGCATGTTGCCTGTCTGTTGTTGCTTGTGCATCGATTTAGGTTGAGATGCAAACGGATTGTGAGGTCTTCCAGGTGTGCTTGTCCTTTGGACAACTTCACTGAAAGTTGGTCGATAATTAGTATGTTTTGGCTGCCGGCGTGTGGACCCTTGTGCTAGATGGTTGCTGCAGTGGCTTTGCTTTGGTGGATTGGGCTGGTGTTGGGAGGTTTGTTGCTCAGGCTGGATTTGTTGTTGTTTCCTTTGTAACTGGCCAGGTGGCCGTTGACTAGGAGACCGATGACCTGTGCTCTGCCTATGATGCTTCGAGACTTGATGATCAACACACGAGCGATTCACTAGTAGTTTGTTATGCGCGTTTTTGAAGACTGGACACCCCTTGTAGCTGGCAATGTGTGCCCCTCGGCAGTTTGCACATTTTGGTTCAGTACTTCTGATTTTTGCACATTCCGTTGTTGCGTGCATGCCTGCACACTTAAGGCAAACGAATGGTCTACGGCAGTAATTTTTGCAATTAATTGTTGGATCTCAGTAACATTCGGTAAGAAAATGGATGGTATTTTGGAGCTCTGCCCAGACTGCAAAGCTTGCATTTGCTGCAGATCTTTAGGCGAAGGTGACTGCTGAGGCTGGTGGACGGGTGCGACTGGCAACTGGCTTAATTCCTGACTAGACCCGGTGTCAACGTTTAGTTGTGCGGTTCTAATAGGGTAGTCAGTTTCCATAAGAACATTGCGTTTGCTGGATTCCGATGTTGTGGCTTCTGCAAAGCTTGATTTTTTCTTCGCTTTCCTAAAGTCGTAGAGCTTTACAACTGGGTTAACATAATTTTGAGTTCCACTCTTTATTGACTTGGAGCTTAAAAAATGCACAGAACGTTTCGGATTATTTAATTGCAGAGGCATAATTTTACGTTTAAGTCCATTGGGAGCAGTGTGCTTAGCTGCAGTCTTATTTGGAGGAAAAATTGGCGCCAAAATTTGTGGATTCAGCGTGTTTATTTCACGGTGTGCGATAATTGGCGCAATTGCTGACGTTTAAATTGGAATTGACGTTTAAGTTGGCGCAACAGGTAAATCTTGTTGTTGTACACAATTTATTTTTGGCGGGATAATCTGATTTGGCGCCAAAATCTGCGCACTGTTAATGTCTGCTTCACGTTGTGTAATTTTTGGCGCAATTTCTGACTTGTCATTTTGCTTTGGTTGTTGTGTAGTTGTTGCATTTGACAGCTGCATTGGCGCAATAACCTCAATATGCTGTTCTGCAGACAGAGTTTTTGGCGCGAAAAGTGGCGCCAAAAATTGTTTTTCGCCTTTTGTCTGCTGGCTGCAGGGGCGATGATTGGCACCTGGTGGTTGCTCATATTCTTTGGTGTGGTGGGTGTCGACAGCGTTGACGTGAGAGGAATTTGATATACCAGACGACAGAAAAGATGAACCCCATTCCGAAACTGAGTGGATGTCGTCTGGGTCGAGGACGGATACGTTTTCAAGACAGGACGCAACACAGAATTGAAGATCACTTTGGTTACTATCTCTAGAAGTATTAGCGAGGGCTTTTGTAGCCATATCGATTGATGTGTCAGAGTCAGACATAGTGCCTGCTTCGACAGAATTATCACACTGGTGTTAAGATAACGCGTTGGCAATCAAGGTATCTCCGTCAGACCATGTGTAGGATGGACTTTCATTTGATATTTTGCATGCTTTTTGCATTACGTTGATTTTATTTTTTATTTTATTTTATTTTATTTATTAACGCAGACTAAGAACAGTCGCGAGTATTAACCAAAAATAAATTAATAAATATAATTAAAATTAATATTAATAATTTATACAAGGTAAAAATATAAAAAGAAAAAAAATTTGGAATGGAATTTTAAAATTAAGACGTTCTAAGAGGGATGGGGAGCAGATATCGCCAATTATAAGTTTATGAAGAAAAATAACTCCAAGAACTCTCCTGCGATTAATAAGGGACGGAAGATCGAGGAGTAAGAGCCTGTTGGTGTAGGATGGAAGACGAAGGTTAGGGTCCCAATTGAGTCCCCGAAGTGCAAAGAGTAAAAACTGCTTTTGCACCGACTCAATTAAATCTTGAGTATGTGCATGTTGAGGAGACCAGACACATGAACAATATTCAAGAATGGGCCGGACAAGGGATGTATAAAGAATTTTAGTGACGAAGGGATCATTAAATTCCTTAGACCAGCGTTTAATAAATCCAAGAGTGCCCATGGCTTTATTAACAATTGTGGAGATATGATGTGTGAAACTTAATTTATTATCAAAGAGAACACCAAGATCTTCAACTAATAGTATGCGTTTTAAGGGTACATTGTCAATATAGTAATTGGCTATGTAAGGAGTAACCCTGCAATAACGCATGATCCGAAGGGTTCTTATAAGATAATAATAATTTCACATCATCTGCATACATAAGTATGCGACAATGGGATAGCGAACAGGGCAGGTCGTTTATAAAAAGATTAAAGAGTAAAGGTCCTAGGTGACTACCCTGGGGAACTCCAGAAGTAACAAAAACAGAATTAGAGATGGCTGATCTAAGCATAACCCTTTGGGTCCTACCTGTCAGATATGAAGATATCCATAGAAGAATGGAAGGTGGGAAGCCTAAAATACTAAGTTTTTGTAAAAGGACGTTATGATTCACAGAGTCAAATGCTTTACTAAAGTCAGTATAAATGACATCAGTTTGCATTCTATTAAGGAATGCCTCATTTATAAAAGAGGTAAATTCCAATAGATTGGTCGAAGTAGACCGACTCTTAACGAATCCGTGTTGATGAGGGGAGATAATTGACTTGCAGAGATGTTGCAACGTCAAAGTAATTACTAGTGCCGAGCACGTCAAACTGGCGGTAAGAAATTTACACGCGTGTCAGATTCACATATATTTTGCACACAGCAAAACGACACTGAAACATTAACACGATTTTATTTTTTAATTTTTTTTTTTTTTTTTATGTTCTTTTTTTAATGTTCTTTTTTTTTAATATTCTTTTTTTAATGTTCTGTGCACTTTTGCGCACAATGGGGGTTGGCTGTCGACTAAATTTTAGCCGGCAGTCAGCCTTTTTTATTTGTTTCATTACTTTTGCCAGCAATATATACAAATATTATTTAGCATATTAATAATATAACTTTCTGGCAACTTTGCCATGAAAAAATACTGACTTTTTACAGCCTAATTAACGACCTGTCTGGCAACGCAGTACCAGAAAGATGTAAACAATGGTAGAAAGTAAGTACAAAAACGAATTGGCAAACAATTGTGTGATTTAGCTAACAAGATCTGAGTAGTTTAAAATTACATTACATTATTATTTACAGGTGTCAGGCGGGCGTGCCTTACGATGAGCTCTTAGGGCCCAAACATGTGTTGGTCGCCACTGACGGACGCCACGTGTGGTGCGTGGCCTGCATGCCTTGAGAAGCCGTCTGGAAAAATGTTGCTGCCGCATTTGCCCACATCCAATCAGATACTGCCACGGCGAAAAGAAAGCATTGGATGGATTCCACTCAATCTGTAAGCCGAAATGACTGGATTGCCTAGATTTGTGTTGGACATCATACCGCCGCCCTCGCTGTAGCAGAGCACCTGACAAACACAGCGCACCAGCCGAAAGCAAGTCAAGATGAACAGTTTGTGCACATTCACGTCTTGGCAGATTCAGTGAGTACGTGCTTTTTGCAGACTCATCTGACCAAAAGCAGGAGTTCCCGCCGCTGCACTGGAGTGTCACTTTTTTTTTCTCTATACCTTCATTCCAGATGGACCGGGTGAGGATCCATCCATTTTAGTTTTGTCATTGGTGCTTCAAGAGAGATAGAGCACCAATGTGGGATAGAAACTGGTGGAATGGCAACTGTTTTATACTGGTTTGCGCTTAAAAAATTCGAGAAAAAAGATGAGTGCGCACACCAGGGGAGGTAATGGTATATATACCGTTGTGAAAGTATCTCGAATTTTTTTAACAGTTGTTCATTGCAGGCCACGCACCACGGCAGGCGAGTCAGTCAGAAGAGTTGGGGAAGTATGTTCCCCAGGAAGAAGTAGGGTGCGATTTTTAGGAAAGAATGGGGTAAAGAGAGACCATTATTTAACAAATGGATTTCAATATAGGGAAAAAGAAATTAGAGTGCTTGTCGCGGTTTGTGTGACCACCTTTTTGAGTGACCACCTTCTGCTTTTTCGATACCCCGTTGAGAGGGTAGAGCGGTGCAGGGATTTGGTGGTCACAGGCGAACGTGCGACACAGAAGAGGTGTCGATTGACAGTGCAATTGACAAACCAGCTACAGCACAGTGTATCGCAAAGAGTGAGAGAAATGGAGAAAAGAGACCTCGAAATTTGAAGCAGACTACAGTGCCCGTGCATAGAACAACGATAGTCTATTTGTGTGTTTGCTGTCTGCTCTTGCGATACCAACATTTAAGATGGTAGAGCGGCGCAGGATTTCGCAGAACACAGACGAAGGTGCAACAAAGTCGAATGATAATGCGGAGTGGGCACTGTTTTTCTGCGTCATAGAATGAGGTCATTGGAGAGGCGAGTGGGTTAGGCGCGATGCAATATCATTAACGTTAGCCTGCATAATACAACAGTCGTCACAGTGAAGAGCTTGCACGCTGCTTTTGCGATACCGACATTAAGAAGGTAGAGCGGCGCAGATTTATATGTAAGCTTCGGACGAGAGTCCGACAAAAAGCGTCGATTGGAAATGCGAGATTGGCGAAGAGGTTGATTGAGCAGCTTAGGGATTTGGGGATGCGGTGAGCAGCCAGTTTTCACCATAGTTAGTAGTGTATTAGTATAGATATGGTATAATAGAGATCTATATATATAAAAAGCAAACTCACTTCCTGTGTGTACTCAAAATTCAGTATGATAATTAGTGTCTTTTGCTTTCATTTTTTTTTAATAGATCAGCTTTTTTATCTACTTGGTTTGTATGAAAAAAAATATGGAAAAACTTTTTGGAAATGTAAGAAAAAGCAAAAAAAAAAAAACAATTCGGAAAAATTACACAAACAACAACATACATGTTTGCATAATGTGAATGGCAAAAATGCTCTTCTCAAAGAGGAGATCAGGCAACTCTTTTTGTTTCTGGCAGTGGGGGAAAACTGTCTGGCTACTCTTTCAACCGCCAGAAAAATTTAAGAGTGTTTCAAGCAATAACACAAATTAACATGAAAATTCTGTTCCGTTCTGCTGGCAATACAAATTGCTTATGATTTATTGCGCCCTACTGAGTACAAAGGGCTTTTCACGATAATTATCGATGTATGGTGTGTATCGATGTATAATATTTGCATAACATTTGCATAATATAATTTCTACTGTTACAATTCGAATTCAGCTGTTACAATGCGAATTCATATTATTTCAGTGTTGACATAAGTCAAAGTAAGTATAACTCAAAATAACTCAAAATAAGTAAATGGCGCCAAAATACATATTTGCATTATGTGAATTGCAAAAGTACTCTTCTCAAAGCGAAGATCAGGCAACTCCTTTTGCCTTTGGAGGTTGGGGAAAACTGTCTGGCTACATCTTCAACCGACACAAAAATTTAAGAGTGATTCAAGCAATGAAACAAATTAATCTCAAATTTGAAATAGAGCTGAATCTGCAAAAAAAACAAATGCCCTCCCCGTGTGTACACAAAATTCAGGATGCTATTATTGTTCACTGTTTTCATCATTATTTTAGTATCTCTTATTTTGTATTAACTTGGTTTCTATTAAACATTATCAATAGCAGGTAAATCTATAATACAAGAACGCCGCGAAGAGCGCCGGGCCCGCTAGTATGGTATATAATTTTATAAAACTTGTGCATACAAATTTATGCAGTAGAGTCGGCGGAGGAGTTTCCTGCGATCTTTGGCAGTTAGTAGGAAGGTACAGAATTCGCTTGATTGGGTGGGCAGTAGAAAAAGGGGAAAAAGAGCCGAGGGACCTGGCACGATGTGCTAAGGCGGCCGAAACTGAACTGATTCAGCTCGCCTGCCGAATGCCTAAAGAAACCTCGGTTGAGCATTCGACGCGCCGATCCTAAGCTGAAGGAGTTGCTACTGTTTGGCCTAAACTGAAAGGGTTGCTAGCCACAAAAAAGGGACGCGTGGGCCGAACGGACGAGGGCCATAAAAAAAGTTGCTTGTGCGGGTGGGCCATAAAATTCTGGCACACAAGAGAGACCCTTTTTTTTTTTTTTTATAATATACTAGCGGGCCCGGCGCGGTTCGCGGCGTTCTTGTATTATAGATTTACCTGCTATTGAAAAATCTTTTTTGGTTGGAAAAACATTTTGTTAAAAATAATGCAGACAACAAATTTTCTAAAAAGTTTTTTAATTAAGTGCTTTTAAATAAACAACATTTTTAGTTTTTCCATCTTGACAGTATACATATAAAGCAGATGATTTTCCAACGCGAGACGATCCGACATACAGTTGACCATGGGAGAAAACTGGATTTTCTAAATTAATGCCGCAAACTTTCAATGATTGGCCTTGTGCTTTATTTATTGTTATAGCGAAAGCGAGGCGAACAGGAAATTGAAGTCTTTTAAAATTGAACGTCAAATCGGGAGGAATCATAGGAATTCTTGGTATTAATAAATGTTCGCCTTTGTACTTGCCTATTATAATAGTGGCTTCAATAAGATTAGTCATTAATTTTCTTACTGCAAGTCTTGTTCCGTTACAAAGTTTGGGATGATTTAAATTTCTTAGCATAATGATTGATGCCCCAACTTTCAATTGCAAATTGTGGGGAGGAATTCCTGGCAAATCAAGAGAATTTAAAAATTCGGTGGGATAATTCACTACCTCATCCTGATCCATAATGGTATCAACCGATTTGTATGAAACAACTGGATTCGTAATTTTGTGTAAAATATTTGCGTTTAAATCATTGAAGTCCTTATTTTTTGCTGCTAAAATTGCACGTTCACTAAGCCATGTATGATTGTGATAGTTTTCTTCAAAATTTGGAAAAACTTTTTCGACCAACACTTCTTTCGTGTCTACTAATCGACAAAAGTTGCTTGGTAGTGTGATTAATCCAGTTGCATTGTCAACAGGCATCTTGCCATTTCCCATTTCTAATAACTGCTTTGTAAAGTTAGCAGCACATGGATCGTTTTGTAATTGAACACGCATATTTGTCATCAATTTCAACGTTCTAACATATCTCCACAAATATGATGATTTCAAGCAGGCATTCAATTGATCAGCTGGTGGAGCTCGCGCAAGAACCGGTAACGTTTGGCGAAAATCTCCTGACAATAATATTAAAGCGCCACCGAACAAACGTGAATTTCCTCTGATATCTTGCTTGAAACACTCTTAAATTTTTGTGGCGGTTGAAAGAGTAGCCAGACAGTTTTCCCCCACTGCCAGAAACAAAAAGAGTTGCCTGATCTCCTCTTTGAGAAGAGCATTTTTGCCATTCATATTATGTAAACATGTATGTTGTTGTTTGTGTAATTTTTCCGAATTGTTTTTTATTTTGCTTTTTCTTACATTTCCAAAAAGTTTTTCCATATTTTTTTTCATACAAACCAAGTAGATAAAAAAGCTGATCTATTAAAAAAAAAATGAAAGCAAAAGACACTAATTATCATACTGAATTTTGAGTACACACAGGAAGTGAGTTTGCTTTTTATATATATAGATGTTGGCCTATTGCTTAAACATATATGTACACCGGCACCCATTTACTCTATCTATTGAAATTATAATATTGAAATGCAATAAAGCATGTTCCAGACCAACCAATATAAATAATAAGACACTTCGTTGTTTAGCTTTTCTTTGTACCACACGCACTCGTCACCAGAATAGAATAGAATGAATATTTAAACGATCGTTAGTGTGTACACACACTTATATGTGGCAACATTGAATTATCGATATATCGATAATTCGATACAACATATTTTGTATGTTACTTTTGTATATTTTCAACACGCCACCTCAAAAGTTACATTCATAAATATCAATAACATTAACAATACATATTCTGATTGACGAGTTTGTGCTTATATTTTCTTTATTACTTCTGGGGATAATTTGATCCAACATTCGCTCTAGGAAATCGGGAAACCCAGTAAAACCTCATTCGGATCAATTCAAAAAGTTATTTTCATAAATTTGTATCTTGACCAATTCACTTGCTTTTCAGATTCATTAAATTGACATATAACTTTTACATTTATGTTTTAAATAATAATATAAACATTTTCATTTTAATAGACTTCAAATTACTTATACTTTTAAGTTTACGTTTTAAATAATATATATACTTTTTTTCTTTTAATTCATTTTAAATTAGTATTTAAAGGAAATATTTCAAGTCTAATTCAATTCAAATTGATTATTTTGTAAATTAAATTCATGTATACATACATATATACACATATACATATATATTGTCCAGCATTCATTGTGCTGCAATTAAATCATTGTTCGGAGAGTCCTAGCTGCTCTCTCAAGGATATGAACCGTACCGCTGGCAACGGTTTTGTCAATATGTCGGCCAACTGGAGATCTGTGGAAATATACTTTAGACATATAAATTTCTGTTCAATTTGTTCCCTAGTAAAATGGTATTTAATATCAATGTGCTGTGTTCTCTTGTGGCATGTAGGATTATTAGCGATGCTAATACAACCTTGATTGTCTTCACAAATATCAATTGGACCTTTTAGTTCTAATTTCATTTCATTAATCAACGATTTTAGCCATAACGCTTCTCTTACACCTTCAAATAAGGCCATGTACTCCTCTTCAGTTGATGAAGCAGCAACAGATTTTTGTTTCATAGTATTCCATGAAATTGTACAATTTTCAAACATTTTAAATACAAATCCTGTTGTACTTCTTCTATCTGTTTCATTTCCGGCCCAATCAGAATCAACATACTCCTTTAGAATACTGTCAACATTTATAGTTTTTTTAAATGTCAATTTTAAATTTATAGTACTTTTAAGATATCTTAGAACACGTTTAAGATATTGCCATAATTCCTTGTTGTTGTTATTTGTATATCGACTTAAAATGCTTATTGATGTACATAAATCGGGACGTGTATACAGCATGATATACATTAAACATCCAATCAAGTTTCTACAAGGTGCATCATATGATTCTTCCGATTGCAAAGTCTCATAGTTAAGTTTACTTGGAAGAGGCGTACTCACAGCATTACAATCTTCCATATTAAATTTTTTATGTATGCCGATTGGCTTAGACTTATCAGACCTTCTTTTCTATCAATTTTTATACCAATAAAGAAACGTATTTCTTGTAAGTCTGTCATTTGAAATTTACTCAGTAAGTAGGATTTTAAATAAGACATTGTATCAGATTCATGAGTAGCAATAACTACATCGTCGACATACAGTAATACATAAATGTTTTTAGAAATGTGTCCTTTATTCAAAATATAAATGCAACGGTCAACTCCCAAATTGTCAAATCCAACCTTTTTTAACACATTTTCAAAAACCTCGAACCAACATCTTGCAGCTTGCTTAAGACCATAAATGGCTTTATTGAGCTTGCATACTTTGTTTTCATTTTCATGGTTCAAACCTTTTGAAACAGTCATGTATATTTCATCTTTTAAAGTTCCATTTAAAAATGCTGTTTTGACATCCATGTGATGGACTTGTAAATCGTATTGATTTAAAAGTGCTAAGAGGAACCTAAAGCTTGAGATTCGTGCAACTGGTGCAAACGTCTCCTCGTAATCGGTCATATATTCTTGAGTAAAGCCCCTTGCTACAAGTCTTGCTTTGTATTTTACTAAGTTACCAAACTCATCTTGTTTGATACTAAAAACACATTTACAATCTACAATGTTTTTGTTTTTAGGTTTTGGAACTATGCACCAAGTATTATTTTGAGAATGAGATTTAAGCTCATTGTTATTAATATAAGTATTAATTTGAATATCAACGGATTATTTCTTAATTTGAATATTAACGGATTTATGTAAATTAACAACACTGAATATGTTAAGCTCCTATGTTATTTAAAATACGAAGTTGGCAGCATCAAAAGATGCAAAAAATTTGGACAAGTGGAAAGTGGGCAGTTCGAGAACAATACTGACGCCGACAAGACACAAATTTAAAACCCCGTCCTTCACACTCTAATATTAAATTTGAATAAATTCCTCAGTTTTGTTCTAAATCGTTGTCGCCCTTTAATTGCCGATCTTACAATTTTCAAATTTGTCTAACCATGGTTGGAATTTGTGCAACTGCCGTGCATTAATAAATTTGCGATATTGCCAATGCCGTGTAATATTGATAGCAAAGCTTGATATTAGAGTGTGAGTGTTCTCAAAATTGTCTTGCCATTCTTGAAATTCATGCCACTGACAACGCCAAGTAATTAACAAATAGGAGTTTGCTGTAGTACCATTGCCGTGTACTGCACAAGCCACGCCAAATTTCCAAACGACGCCAAAATACATACGACTCCATTTTGTTGTGAAATTCACCACGAAAAAATCTACATGTGCCGCTATTTCTGATGAAAATTTTTCGATTGAAAATACATAAATGAGTGATCGTAGATTACGCAGTAGCAGTAAAAAGTCAAACCAGAAACCTGAAATATTCAAAATGAGTGAAGACGAGATTTCTGACGAGATGAACCAAACAATAAAATGTGACAGCCAAAAAAGGGATACGGATTATGGAACATTGAAGTCGGAATTGGATGCACTTACGATCGCCGTACAACGTTTAACCGAGATGTCAGTCCAAGCAACAAACACAGCTGCAATTCAGCAGCCACGTCCAACAGCTATAGACAATCCGGTGAAAACTGTAAGTCATAAATCGACAATGCCATTAAATTACGCCACACGTCCAGCAAAACTACACGAGTTACCATCGTTTTCTGGATCCGCCGAAGATTGGCCGTTGTTCATCTGTAATTTTAATGAGTCAACGGAGGAGTTCCAATACACGCCACGCCAAAATTTGATACGACTGCAAAGATGCTTGTCAGGATTGGCCAAAGAAGCCGTCGCATCAATGCTTATTTATCCAAGTGACGTTCCAAACGTTATAGATGAATTGGAATTTCGTTTTGGTCGCCCAGAAATTCTTGTGCAATCTCAACTAATGAAGATTCGAGAATTTCCAAAAATACCGTACAACAAGCCGGAACAAATAATAGATCTTTCAACCAAAGTAAGAGGAGTAGTCGCCTTTCTGAAATCTGCTGATGCTATTCATCATTTATGTAATCCAACAATAATGGGAGAGTTACGAAATAAATTGCCAACAGAGAGACAGATCAGCTGGCTGGAATATAGTTCCAGATTTAGAACCTATGCCACGCTAGAAGATTTTTCTGTTTGGCTTTGCCAAACTGCCAGAATTGTCGGTCAATTGCCTGCGGTAATTGAGAATTCATCAAAAATGTCAAACTCTAAAGCCAGTAAACCAATTCTTCATGTGAGCCAAAACACGTCCGACAAAAAATGCGTTATTTGCCAAGAGAACCACATGATAAATCAATGCAACACTTGGAAGGAAGCCGAAGTCGCCGATCGTTGGAATATTGTCAAATCCAATCACTTGTGCTTCGCTTGCCTTAAAAAAGGTCACAGCCTGACCACTTGCCGCCAAAAGGAACAATGCAAAATCGAAGATTGTCATCGTATGCATCATCGAAGTCTTCATAGCCCTGTGTCCAAGCCACGATCCGAGCCCAAGGAGACCAGCCAGGTCCCTGCTCAGTCAATGCCAAATTTGCCAATGTTGCACTGCAACACCGACGAGCCAGGATACCTATTAAAAATTCTGCCAGTAATATTAATGGGTCCTAAAAGAAAAATTAAGACGTATGCCTTGTTTGATGAGGGCAGTACTATAACCATGATGGATGAAACACTTGCGGCCAGCCTCGGTCTAAAGGGCCAAGCCAAGCCACTTACACTGCAATGGTTTGATGATAAGACTACTACCACTATGTCAAAGAAAGTAGATTGTATCATCGCAGACAGCCCTAATAATCAGCATTTTGACCTAAAAGGAGTTCAGACTATATCAGAATTGAATTTGCCAATTC
Source organism: Drosophila arawakana (assembly GCA_018151165.1). NCBI lineage: Eukaryota > Metazoa > Arthropoda > Insecta > Diptera > Drosophilidae > Drosophila > Drosophila arawakana. The sequence continues at coordinate 58,177 of JAECWX010000069.1, read as the reverse complement.
AGACGTTTAATAAGGATGACTTTATATATCTCAAGGAACTTCCTATAGAAAACTATATTAATGCGAAGCCAGCATTATTAATTGGCTTAGACAACATGCACTTGGGTCTGACAACTACCGTAGTTGGAGACGGAATCGTTAATCCAATAGCCGCTAAAACGAAACTGGGTTGGCTCGTTTATGGGCCAAATAATCCTGCCTTAATCAAGAAGCCGAGAGTTCTTCTGATTAATAAAAGAGATGATGAATTGCACAACATGGTCAAGGAATATTTCACAGCCGATAGCTTTGGAGTGAATAATTTGCCGTTAATTGAGCCACCAGAGGATAAACGAGCAGATGAAATAATGAAAAAACATGTAATTCGCACAAAAGATCGTTTTCAAATTAGATTGTTGTGGAAAAAAGATGTCAACTTGCCTGAGAGCTACAACATGGCTGAGAAACGATTAATCAGCATTGAGAGAAAGATGCATGCGAACACTAAGTTTGCTGAAAAATACAAGGATGAAATTATTAAATACTTAGTCAAAGGATACGCCAGAAAACTCGAGCCACAAGAAACACAAGACAAGACAAATCACGTATGGTATTTGCCACATTTTGGTGTGCAAACTATCCATAAGCCAGATAAACTTCGAATAGTTTTTGATGCCGCCGCCCAAGTTAATGGGATTTCGTTAAATTCGTCTCTGTTGAAAGGCCCAGAACAAGCAAAGCCATTAATCGCCATTTTACTTCGTTTTCGAAAGAATAAAATTGGAGTTGCTGCAGACATAAGGGAAATGTTTTCACAGATCCAGATTCATCCGGACGATCAGTCAGCACAGCGTTTCCTTTGGCGTAATGGTGACACATCAAAACCGATTGAACATTATGCCATGACCTCAATGATTTTCGGAGCTGTTTGCTCACCATATTGTGCGGAGTATGTTAAAAATAAAAATGCCAAGGAGTTCCTGGGGCAATACCCGGATGCCGCAAACGCCATTATTAACAGCCATTACGTAGATGACTTAGTCATCAGTTTCAAAACAGAAAGTAACGCCATTGAAGTCTGCAACCAAATTGTAGAAATCCATCGCCAAGGAGGTTTTGAGCTCAGGAACTTTGTGTCAAACTCCAGTCAAGTACAAGTCGCAATGAACAAAGATGAAGCAGTGATCGATCAAACACTCAACATGGACAACCACTCAAGCAGCGACAAAGTTCTGGGAATGTACTGGAACACCAAAGATGACACATTTCAGTTTGAGACCAAATTTCACCGAGTTCCAAAAGAAGTTATGAACGGAAATCGAGTTCCTACAAAGAGAGAACTATTAGGAATAGTCATGTCCATATTCGACCCGTTTGGACTCATAGCCGACTTCCATGTCTTTGCCAAAGTCCTTATCCAAGAGACATGGAATCAACAAATAGGATGGGATGATTACATACCAGAAGAACTACAAAAGGGATGGAAGTCTTGGTGGGCTGAGCTGCAAAATATGTCAAAATTTCAGCTGCCTCGTTGCATATCGCCAAATATGATGACCACAAGTATCGTGCAATTACATATATTTGTCGATGCTAGCCAAAAAGCCTTTGCAGCCGCCGCATACTTACGCATCACAAGTGACAATAGCACTGAAGTAGCCTTTGTGATGGGAAAAACACGTTTAGCTCCTAAAAAATTGATGTCTATTCCCCGCTTGGAGTTGCAAGCTGCCGTATTGGGAGTACGTCTATGTACTCTATTAAAAAAGCATCTGTCTTACGCCATTGAAGAAACAACATTCTGGAGTGACTCAAAAACTGTTCTCCAGTGGATACATTCCAAGACACGCAGATTCAAGCCCTTTGTCGGTCACCGAGTGACAGAAATTCTTGCCAACACTGACGCCCAACAATGGATGTGGGTACCAACTGAAGACAACCCAGCCGATGACGCCACACGAACATTACATAAACCAAAAATCAACTGCAAAACACAATGGTTAACAGGACCATTCTTTTTAAAATCTGCCAGTAAGACTTGGCCTCAGATGACGCTAATAATTCCCAGCGAGCCTCTCTTGGAAGAAATTCGAAATTGCCCTGTGTTGAACTGTCGGGTGAAAAAAGAATTTTTAGAACAATTTAATTATTCTTCTTTCAAGAAAACTGTACGTGTAATGGCATACGTACTCCGAGCCAATATTTCGCTGTCAGCCGAAGAACTCAACGAAGCCGAAAAAACTTTATGCCGGCTAATCCAATGCCAAGTATTTTCGGATGAGTTAGAGATGATTGAAGAAAGCGGTGAAGTCTCCAAATCCAGCTGCATTTACAAATTGTCGCCGTATAGAGATGAAGAAGGTTTACTACGACTAGCTGGACGTATAGACGAAGCTCTGTGTTTGCCCCTGCAAGCAAGACGCCCCATTATATTGCCAACGAATCATCCAATGTCACACTTGGTCATGAAACACTTTCATGATAAGTTCCATCATCAAAACAACGCTGTCATAATCAATGAAAGCCGCCAAAAATTTTGGATTCCAAACGTCAAGGTTCTACTGAACAAAGTCCGACGAAACTGTAACAAATGCATCATAGAACGCAGCAAACCACGTGCCCCTTTGATGGGACAACTTCCAGCCGACCGCCTTACGCCGTATGTACGTCCTTTTACATACACGGGAGTCGATTTGTTTGGGCCATTAACAGTAACGATCGGTCGTCGCACCGAAAAACGTTGGGCAGTCATCTTCACGTGCCTAACAGTCCGATCCACACATTTGGAGATCGCTGAGAATCTCTCATCGGATGCGTTCATCGTATGTCTGCGAAATTTTATTAATCGTCGAGGTGTACCAGTCGTTATTAGATGTGACAATGGTACCAATTTCATTGGAGCGCAGAAAGAACTTGCAGAAGCCGATCGTACTCTTAACACAGATGCCATTGCTGATGAAGCCGAGAATAAGGGAATCAAATGGATCTTTAATTGCCCGGCCAATCCAAGCTCAGGTGGATGTTGGGAACGACTTATCCGAATTATAAAAGGACTTCTACACAAGACATTAAAAGATGTACATCCACGAGTTGAAACACTACGAGCTGCTCTTATAGAAGCTGAAAATATTTTGAACGCACGTCCGCTTACAGATGTTCCAATTAGTCATGCAGAGGAGGAACCACTTACACCAAGTCACTTCCTGATTGGAACAGCAAGTTCGACGCAGACGCCAGATGAACCCGGAAAGGAAATCTGTCTACGCAAACAATGGCACATTGCTCAATCTTTAAGAGCTCGTTTTTGGAAACGGTGGATAACAGAGTATCTACCGCAACTGGTCTGCCGCACCAAATGGCATGACAAAACTGAGCCATTAAAGCTTAACGATTTAGTAATTATCATGGATGCAGCGACACCACGTGATAACTGGAAAAGAGGCCGCGTTGTTAAGCTATACACCGCCAAAGACGGACAAATACGCTCCGCCGATGTCCAGACTAACCAGTCGATCTTACGTCGTCCCGCCAGCAAACTAATTGTGCTCAAGTTAAGTGGTGAATCTTGCTGAGATTCACTGTGAGGGGGAATGTTATTAATATAAGTATTAATTTGAATATCAACGGATTATTTCTTAATTTGAATATTAACGGATTTATGTAAATTAACAACACTGAATATGTTAAGCTCCTATGTTATTTAAAATACGAAGTTGGCAGCATCAAAAGATGCAAAAAATTTGGACAAGTGGAAAGTGGGCAGTTCGAGAACAATACTGACGCCGACAAGACACAAATTTAAAACCCCGTCCTTCACACTCTAATATTAAATTTGAATAAATTCCTCAGTTTTGTTCTAAATCGTTGTCGCCCTTTAATTGCCGATCTTACACTCATCTTCAATGGCATTTTTCCATTTAATTCGATCTTCACGAAATTCAATTTCATCATAAGTATTTGGTATATCTTTCAAACATATTTGAGTGTTCATGAGACATCTTTCTAAAAATCTGTATGATAGTTTTGGTTTATCTTTAATTCTTTCACTGCGTCTTATTTCCTTTTTAACTGTGTCTTCTTTCAGTTTATCACCAGTCTCAACTGGATCGGCATTCTAGAGATTTGTGGATTTTTCAAGAGGTTGTATCTCTGATTTTGAAGGAAAACCTTCATCATCCATTATGGAAGCATTCAACTCCCCATCTTCTAAATTTGAAGATTCTTTAATTTGATTCACATTATCAGATATTGAAGGAACACCTTCGTCTTCCATTAAAGAAGCATCCAACTCTCCATCTTCTATAACTGAAGATTCATTATTTTGATTTACATTATCAAGATCAATTAGATCTTGCTATCATAAATTTCCTTGACTCCATATTCCACAATTTATACCCATTTGGCTCATAGCCAACCAGTATAGCTTTAATTGACTTTTCGTCAAATTTCCGTTTCCGAACTAAATTGAGTGCATATACTGTCGAGCCAAATATTTTCAGATATTTTAAAAGTGGCTTTCTGCCATGCCACATCTCATAAGGAGTTTTCCTTATTTCATTAAGTGCTCTACTTGGAGATCTGTTAATCAGATAAGTTGCTGTTAAAACAGCTTCTCCCCAAAATTGTTTGCTAAGTCTAGCACAATTTATCATTGAACAAGACTTTTCGGTGATTGTCCTAATCATCCGCTCTGAAACACCATTTAATTGTGGAGTATGAGGAACTGTTAGATGATAACTGATGCCTTTTTCGACACAAAACTCACGCATATCATTTGAAAGATATTCTCTACCATTAACAATATATAAATTTACTATTTTGAGGTTGAAATGAGCCTCACTTTTGGCTATGAAATCTTTGAAACAAAAAAATACATCTGACTTGTATGTTATTAAATATGTCACACAATAATGTGTGAACTGGTCAATAAAAACAACATAATAATTTTTGTTATCAACTGTAGTGGGTGTGATCGGCCCACAAACATCAGAATGAACTACAAACAGTGGCCTTTGGACATGTTGTCTATTTTTACATTTTTCAAATTTCAGTCTTGACTGCTTTCCTTTTATACAAGCCTCACATAATTCATTATTTAGTTCAATGCAATTTAAAATCTTTACATCTTCAAATAAATTATTTCGTTTTATTTCTAAAAACTTTCCAGCACTCATATGGCCCAATCTTTCATGCCACAAGCGATACTCTGCACATTTTGATTTATTTAAATTATATAATTTACCTCTCATATTAAATTTTACGTTTGGTACATTATACTCACTGTTTCCTTTAAATACCATGTTACCATCTTTAGTGACTTTTATGCCTCCAGGATTAAATTCAATCGTCAGTCCAGCATCCTGCATCTTCTTCACAGACAGCAAGTTGTGTGGAATTTCCTTGCTGTACAGCACGTCCTTCAGCGATATTTCATTGCCAGAACAACTGAGATTTACTACTCCTTTAGCCGTAGCATGAATACATTGTCCCCGTTTTGCGACTTCTATTGAAATCTTTGATGTCAAATTTTCATATTCCGCAAACAATCCAATGTCTTTAATTAGGTGGTCTGAAGCGCCGGAGTCAAGTATGAATTCTACCTCATTTGAACATGTGCTATAATATTGATTTCTAACCATAAAGGAGAAACCACGATCGGACTGTGCTGTTGTTGTAGCTATTTGAGCCTGCTTTTCTTTGCCAATATTTTTACTAACGTTCTCATTACCTGTCTGCTTCTTCAAAAAATAGCAATCCTTTTTCAAATGACCTAATTTTCCGCAATGAAAACATTTAACATTTGGCCAGTTTTTATTTTTATTATATGGCTTATTGGTATTTTTTGATTTTTGATTAATATGTAACTTATTACCCTTTGTCTGCTTGTTTCCAATAGCTTGCAATACTTTGGCACTTGTGTCTTTATTCACACCTCTTAATTTTATTTCGTGATCTAAAAGCCGTGTTTTGACAAATGCCAATGTGAGATTATCTTCTGCGACGCTAAGCTTTTTCGCTCATAAATAGCATCCAAGTTTGCAAAAATTTGTTTTGCGGAATTTTCAGAATTTGCAAAACCTAAAAATGAATCACTTAAGTATTCAATAATAATATTCTTTGCATTTCTTTCTGCTTTATTAGTTTCATCAGTCTCCTTTAATTGTGGCACATCTATCACTTTTAATAAATCAAGCTCTTCTAATAAAGCCCTAACTCGAAATTTCCATATAGAGTATTTATCTCCAGTGAATGGTTTGATGTTTCTTTTTCCTTTTTCCATTTTCTATTTCTTCGCTTCACCTCACTTTCTATTTTATTCAAAAATATATACACAAATAGTTTTCGCCGAATTGTGAAATTCTAAGAATCAACAGATATACATACATAGAAGAGTGGCGAAAATTGTGAGCTTGGCGCCTGTTAGGCGTCGTCTGTTGGTGTCGTCTGTTGGTTGCAATGTATGCGTTTGCAAATACAACTTTGCAACTTTAAACCTTTATGTTTTTATACTTTATATTCTTTGTCTTTTGTATAATTTAGCTTTTAGCATTCACAATGTAAAGAAAAAGAACACACTCATTAATTTCTATGTTTATAACACCAATTTCAGCACTTTTACTTTTTAACAAAAAAAGAATCCAATTATTTACTGGCTTATGTGTCTGGGCCCATAACCTATTGAAATTATAATATTGAAATGCAATAAAGCATGTTCCAGACCAACCAATATAAATAATAAGACACTTCGTTGTTTAGCTTTTCTTTGTACCACACGCACTCGTCACCAGAATAGAATAGAATGAATATTTAAACGATCGTTAGTGTGTACACACACTTATATGTGGCAACATTGAATTATCGATATATCGATAATTCGATACAACATATTTTGTATGTTACTTTTGTATATTTTCAACACTATCATTGGTTAGCATTGAACTTATTGATAGGATATGGGCAGGACCGCTAGACGCCCTCGAGAGGACCACGCGGGACCGATAGTTTTTATGGGGTGTTCAATAGAACGTTTGTATATATCGAGTTCTTTGAGTTGCAAAGGTTTATGAGGTATCAGTAAGACTTTCTTACCTTGCTATGGTTTTAATTAACAGGTGAGTATGGAGCTTATTGGATATTTATAATAGTAGTTTTATTACACTTAAGTGTGCTGTTTGCTTATTGGAGATTATTCTTTATATACAGGTAAGTATATTACAAGGTTTTGGATGTTGCGAGATTGAATTTTGGTGGAAATACAGGTGAGTATTTGTGTGGTTATCTAGATGTTGTGGTGGAGAGCAGTAGTGTCCGATATTGGACTGGAAAAGATTTTCAGTGTCCATTATTATCATCATTACTACTGGTTACAGGTAAGTATTATTAGCACAGTTTCTAGGTTTGTTTTGGTCATGGTGTTTTATTGACATTTGGTAAGTATTCGATATTTTAATAAGTAACAGGTGAGTATGTTAATGTTAGCAGTTTGATTTCTTGATTTTTGGTAGATTATATGGGTAGGTATTGCATACCATGTTTTGATTTGATCACAGGTAAGTGTATTTTAATTATTTTGTATTTAAGTCAAGCTTTGTTCCTGACTTTTCTATAGGACTTTGTAGATTGTACAGGTAAGTATTGTGAAGTGTATTTAGAGGACACACATTATGGTGTTTTTAAGGATTTTATGTTTGTGTGAATCACAGTTGAGTGTATTTCTTGTGCTGGTTTGGATTTTGTAGGCTATATAGGCTTGTAAGGCATGTTTTGTTGAAAGAGTTATAGTGTTTTTGGTGGGCTTCATAGGTATATAAATGGATAAGTATAAATGGGTAAGTTTATAAGGAGGTTTTGGATGTTGCGAGATTAAATTTTGCTGGAAATACAGGTGAGTATTTGTGTGGTTATCTAAATGTTGTGGTGGAGAGCAGTATTTTTTTTTTCTCTATACCTTCATTCCAAATGGATCGGGTGAGGATCCATCCATTTTAGTTTCGTCATTGGTGCTTGAAGAGAGATAGAGCACCAATGTGGGATAGAAACTGGCGGAATGGGGTAGTACAAGATTTAAGTTGTGATGTCTAAGATTTATATACAAGAGCAACTGTTTTATACTGGTTTTGCGCTTAAAAATAAATCGAGAAAAAAGATGAGTGCGCAAACCAGGGGGGGTTTATTGTTTTTTTTTCCTTTTGAAAATTTTTTTTAATTTTTTTGAACAGTTGCTCATAGAGTATATAGTCTTAAGTAGGTTTCATGCGGCATCAGTAACGTCAGGATACCTCAATTATGGTATGCGAGCATTGGTTATTTGAAGACATTTTGCGCCATAGAAGGTGGCGTGCTTCCACCAATTGCAATACCGGTATCATCGAACCATAAGAGAGCAGTAATTGACAGAGTTATGTTGGCGGGATTGATATTGGTGGTAGTTTTGCAAATCACACCTATATTTGCCAGCCTTTTGCTTGGGCAAATATGTATATCGGTCTCAATTGTGCTACCTTCGGCTAAACGTGAAGTTTTTGGTAGCATTTGAGCTGTACCGCTAGACGGCCTCGAGGGCACCACGCGGGAACGGCAGTGTTTTTTGGAGACGAAAGCTATGTGCTCTCTTGTGGTTTCATGGTACCATAGTTTCTTGGGTGGGTCATTTAGAATTGTATTTGTATTTTTATGGCTTGGTTGATAGATTTTGGTATAGCATTTTCTGAAAAATTACTCGCCTGAGCTGCACGTATCTTTATGAAGATAAGGCTCCCAGTACCCGAGTATTTTTGTCCTGTCAAATGGTTTGTTGCTTTGTTTATAGTTTAGCTTTTTGTTGATTGTGTTTTAGAATGGTTATTGGTTTTTAGCGTATGGGGATCATGCAGGTTGATTGATTTATTGATTTGTTTATTATTATTATTACTCGCCTAGGCTGCTCGTATCTTAAGAGGATAAGGCTCCCAGTACCCGAGTATTTTAGTTCTGTTGAATGGTTTGTTGTTTTGTGCGTAGTTCGGGTTTTGTTGATAATGTTTGTAAATTTATTTTATAGATTTGTTTATTATTATTATTACTCGCCTGGGCTGCACGTATCTTAAGGATAAGGCTCCCAGTACTCGAGTATTTTAGTGCTATTGAATGGTTTGTTCGTGTGTGTTGTATGATTGTGTGGATTATTGTTTTGGGGATAGATTTGATAAATTAACTATTGTTTTTAGTTATTAATTTATTTTGCTTCGTTGACAGCATCAGAGGATTACTTTGGATAGATTTCCGTGTAATTTAGATCATCATAGCTGTTTTGTTAAAAATTAGTTGTTAAAAATGAATTTAGGTTACTTTACTAGTTATTTCTATTGTATTAGCATGTGGTATGGTTTAATTTTTTTGGTTATTGTTATTATTAAGAATTTATATTTATTGTGATTGATAATAATAATTATTTTGTTGTTGAGTAAAACTACTCTGTTAGGCATAGTGAATTTGTTTGAGTGAGGACTTGAGTGAGCGGTTGTGGAGTTTAATATTGAGTGCTCAGATTTTGCTAGTGTATATGGTGACAGCATCAGAGCATTACTTTGGAAAGATTTCCGTGTAATTTGAGTCATCATAGCTGTTTTGTTAAAGGTTAGTTGTTAAATATGTTTTTTTATTGTTATTGTTTTGCTATATTAGCATATGATACTGTTTTATTTTGGTTACTGTTATTATTAAGAGTGTATATTTATTGTGATTGATAGTAATAGGTATTTTGTTGTTGAGTGAAGCTACTCTGAATGGTTTGTGGATTTGGTTGAGTGAGGACTTGAGTGGTTGGTTGTGGAGCTAGAGAATTTATTTGTTGTTCAACTGCTAGCAGCTCGATATTTAGTGCTCGGATTTTGCGAGTAAATATGGTGATAACGGCTGCACTCATTGGGAACTGGAGTGAGAAGGACCTTTCTCTGGTATCAGGATCAAATGGAAGTCTTGAGCGGAGTTCACCTATTTGCTGTATTAATAGCTGTTTTTTGTTTTGGAGTTCAGAGAGCGTGCTTTGGGGCTGTCTATGTAAGGTAGGTAGAGGAATTGGAGCTAGTCCTTGTTGAAAAGGTATGATATGGTTATTTATTTGTTCCATGTATCTATTCCTATTTCGTGCAAGACGAAAGGGTACATAGGGGGTAGCAACTATTATTCTGGCTTCAATATTAGGGTGCTGACTTAGGCGTTGTGCATATTTGGTAGAGAATTTTTGATAAATTTCTTCTACGGTGTCTATTTTAAGGCTGGAGTGAATATCACTGTTTCTCGCTAATAAAGGGGCATTTGAGATTAATCTGAGTGTAGTGTTTTGAAAGGTGCTAATCTTGCTGAATTGGGTTTGGCTAGCCAAAGATCCCCATATTGGAAGTGAATATTGCCAAACTGGGGATATTAATTGTTTGTATAAGAGAGTTTTGCAATTTAAGGATAGTTTGCTGTCTTTATTTATGAGCCAGTGTAATTTAGATTTGCGAGTTTTAAGTTTGGAGACTAGGTCAGCTAAATGCTTGCAGAAATTAAGCTTTTTGTCAAGATTAACGCCTAAATATGTGTGTGAATTTTTGGATATAATGGAGTCGCCCATAAATTTGGGTGAATATCCAGGGAAAATAAGTTCACTTTCATCTTTTAGTGAAAAGAGAACATGGGCCGTTTTATTAGTATTAATTTTAATACACCATTTTTTAGTCCAGGCTGCTAAGGCTTCTAAAATAATTTCAACTTGTCTAATGGCCTCCATTGGGGATTCAGTTGCAAACATAATTGCCGTATCGTCCGCATAAGTGGCTAATAAAGCAGTCGAGTTTCTTGGAGTATTTCTGAGAATGGAATTTGGAGTTGGAAGGTCAGAAGTGAATACTGTATAGAGAATAGGGCCTAGTACACTTCCCTGTGGGACACCTGCCTTAATGTTTTTGGGGGTGGATTTAACGCTTTCATGAGATTCAACCATGAACTGGCGGTTTGATAGGTAGTGGTATATTACTGCATATAATGCAGGTGGAAGGATCGATTTAAGTTTATAAAAGAGGCCTTGATGCCAGACGCGATCGAATGCCTCTTGTATATCTATAAAGACTGCAGAGCAATATTGCTGTTTTTCATAGGCACGTAAGATAAATTGTGTTACACGTCCTATTTGTTGTTCAGTATTATGTTGGTATCGAAAACCAAACTGATGATTTGGGATGCAATTTTGAAAACTTTGTGCTTCGAACATGCGCGTGAGCAGAAGTCGTTCGAGTATTTTGGATAGGCCAGACAGCAAACTAATAGGCCTGTATGAAGATAACAGTTCTGTAGGTTTCCCTGGTTTGGGTATCATTGTGACTATGGCCATTTTCCATTGTTGAGGAAAGTGGCCAAAGCGCAGTACATTATTAAAAATTAGTATTAAGTATAAAAGGGCGGAATCTGGGAGTGATTTTATGACTTTGTTATCTATTTTATCTAATCCAGGGGCTTTATTATTTTCTAGTTTTTTGATAAGGGTTTTGACTTCAGAGATAGTGATTGGACGAAAGTTTGCAGTGGGGACTGTTTCTTGTAACGTTATTTGATTTTCTATATTTTGCCTCTCTTCAATAGTATTAAGTAGATAGGGCTGGAATCTTGCTTCCAAATGTTTTGCAAATGCTTCTGCTTTTTCTAGATTAGTTTTGCACCAGCTGTTTACATTTTCTGAGTTAGAAAAGTGTCTGATGGGTAGGTTTGGAGTGGGTTGCCTCTTAATTTCTTTTGTGAATTTCCATAATTTCTGCATGCTGTATCTATCTTTGGGGTCGATTGCCAAAAGGGTGCGTTGAAGTTTGTTTTCTTTATTTATTTCCAGGGCTTTATTGAGTCGCTTTTTTGCTATCTTATGAAGTCTTTTTGCACTATTATTTCGGAGTACTAGATGATTATATTTTAGGAAGCGTTTAACAATGATCATGTTTTGGATTCTTCTGTTTGGAGTGTATCTGATTCGAAATCGGCTATTAACAGGTAAGTGCGGCTGGGAACTTGATGCAAACACCGCAGCCTGGTGTATATTTCTAGTAATGATATCAACAGCATCTTCAATATCTAATCCTGAAGATATATTGGTATTTAGATGGATATTTTGGTCTAGCCATTGTTGAAATTTTTTAATTGAAGCGTTTTCTGCTAGGATGGGTTTTTTGTGTGGTATTGTAACAGGTTTATTTTTGAGAGTTATGAGGAGTGGCAGATGATCAGAGCCTAGGTCAAGAGAGGATTCAATTTGTAGTTGCCCTCGTTGTAAACCAGTATATACAGCAAAGTCTATAGCCGAGGGTCTCTTCCTATGGTCATAGGGAAAGTGAGTGGAGGAGCCAGTGGCTAGGATTTCGTAATTATTTGTTCTTATACAGGATATTAGTTCATTTCCTCTATTGCATGCTCTGGTGTTGCCCCACCAACTATGCTTAGCATTCCAGTCCCCGGTAATAAGAAATCTTGGTTCAAAGAGTTTTAGGATAAGTTTAAAGGCTTCAGCAGTGAAGCCTCTAATTGGTGGGCAGTATATGGCTGAGATATTTAATGGTGGGTGATTAGAGAAGGTAACACATAGAGGTGTGCATTGTATAGCTTGCGTTATTATTGTTGGCAGTGCCATGTGTTCTATGTTTTGGTTTATAATTATGGCTGAACCTCCTCTTCTGCGATTGGATGGGTGATTTGCGGTGTATGTACTAAATCCTTTTATTTTAAAAGAATCAGTATTAATCAGATGGGTTTCAGAAATTGTGACAATGTCTATATGATGTTGATGGATGTGTGCCTCTAGTTCATTAATTTTGTTTAGTATACCTGCTGCGTTCCAGGTTATGATTTTTAAATCATTTTCTTGTGAACTTTGGTTCGCCATGTTTAAAGATATTATGAGGGGAAATTTATTTAATTTTTATATATATGTGTATATAATTTTTTATTTATTTATTAATTTTTTATTTATTTATTTATTTATTTTTTTTATTTTTTTTTTTTTTTTTTAGGGTCTTAGTTGTAGTAGTAATAGTTGACTGAAAAATAAAGTAAAGTTTATTAACATTTTGCATGTTATATATTTGTGTTGTTTTATGAATAAGATATTGAGACTTTCATTGGCTTTTTGTTTTATTAATAAGAAATGACTTAGCATATTACAAGGAGAATAAGGTTTACCCAAAAATTTGAGATTCATATGTAGTTTAGTAAACATATAATATTTCAACCTTCGTTGGGTTGGTTGACTTAAAAATTAGTTAATGTAAGATAGATAAAATTTTCCTTCAAAATTTTGGGTGCTACATATTTGCAGTGTTTTATAAAAATAAAATATTGAGACTTTCATTGTCTTAAAGCAGCCTTCAATGGCCTTTTTTTTTTTTTTTTTTTTTTTTTTTTTTTTTAGAGATAATTTAAGGTAGGTATGCTGATGTTTATTAAGGTTTTGTTAAGATTAGGTTAAGTAATTTGTCATCTTCATTGACATTTGAGTTCTGTGACTAATTTATAGTATCGTATGTAGTGTTTAGATTTTATTTAGGATGTTTGTTGTTTTTGTTTATGTGTAGTGCTAAGTGAGGCTTCGTTTGGGATGGTTTGTGTCTGTTGTCGTGCTTCTGTGGTTTCTTGTAAAATGTTAAAAACAGGCTCATTTGACCAGTTAAGTTCCTGAAGTGCAATCTTGGCTCTTTTAGTAATATTGTTAAGGGGGCGGTTTTTGAGTGCGTTTTTATAGGCAGGGCACCCTTTGTATAGGGCGACATGAGAGCCTCCACAATTTGTACATAAGCCTGCTCTGTCTTTTGGCTTTGGGCATATGTTAGAAGGATGTGCGCCTGCGCATTTAAAGCAAGTAAAGCCTGGGGAGGTGCAATTCTCAGTTCTGTGATCAAAGAGTTGACATTTATGACATTGATAAAGGTTTTTGGTCTTATATGGTAGTTCTACCTTTACACGGTATGTACCCAACTTTGTCAATCTTAAGACATCTATATTATTATGTCTTGTCAACAGGTCTACGCTAAAGGAAGTAGTAGGTTTACCCGAGAGGTTGCCAACTATATTAGTTATGCGAGTAGGACAGTGTCCCTGCAAAGTAAGGTGCTTTGCAATCCATTCATTTGAAGTGGTTGGGTGTAGACCTTTTATGATAACATGGTAGTATAATTTGATTTTATTTTGTTGGATGTGTGCCTCTATTTTTTGATCTTTGAAAAGTTCTAATAAAGATTCATGTTTATCAGTTTTTTGGCATTGGAATGATAAGCCGTCTCCCGATATGGGAGTTGTGGTGAAAGAATCAATACCTATTTTGTCAATAGCATTGTTGATGATCACATCTGCTTCAATAATATTGTAGACAAGTATAGAAGGTGGTTTCGAACGGTCTGTGATAACATTAATATCTGTTTCTGAAAGGTTGGTTACGTCAATATCTGAGTTTTCATTATCAGAAGAGTCACTATTGCTTATGTGTATTATGTCTGAGCTGGTTGATTTTTTAGAAGGTTTTTTTCCTATGGAGTCGACTGGTAAGTTGTTTTGCAGTCCAAGAGTAGCGGGACATCTTTTGACTGGTACACCGGTTGAGACGTCCTGTTTATTATATGTTGTATTCGTCTGTTTGTATCTTGTTCTTTTGGGGAAGGGTTTAATGAGGAAGGTTTTATTGTTGTAGATGTGGCCTTTATTGATATGGGGTCTGTTTGTGTTGGGCTGTTGATATTTTGCTTGCATATTTGTAGTTTGTCTGGTGTGTTTGTGGCAGCCATTTTATTGATTGTGTATGGTATTACTGCAAAGGTATTTTGGGATTTATGATTTTGTTGGTTGATTTGGTTAGTTAGGTAATTATAGAGATTTGATATACCTTTTAGGTCTTAGTGCTAAGGTTAGCTTCAGTAGCTAAAAGACATACTTAATTACCCAAAAGACCCTAACTTAATTCGGTTAAGTACATATATATGCATATGTGTATTTTAATAATAGCTTAATTTTGCAAGAGACAACGCAGTAACACCATTTTAGTTTTAATAATAATCAAATTGTGCAATATTTATTTTAAATTTTCATCTATTTAAGGGGTGTAATTAGCAAATAATATATTATATAATTTTTTACTTTATTTTTAAAGTATTCCTAATACAATTCTGAAAACTTCGTAAAAATCAAGTCACAGAGATCTAGCATTCAAATACAAACAAATTTTGTTTTGTACATGTATATGAAAAATCGAGACTTTTTGCAAAAGACTGTTTTATATATATTTCAATAACTATGAAACAATACCAAAAGGTTTATTCACTACAATCTGTTGATAACTTTAATCTTTTCGAAGCTGAGTAATAAATAACATTGAGTAACTATATAAATATCAAACTATTTTATGCAATTGTTCTATCGATTAAATTATTTAAATAAATTATTTAATAATAGTTTAATTTTGAATAGAATTGATTTATCAATAGTTTAATTTTAACCTATATTAATTTTTTCAACTGGGAGGCTTGTGTACACATATAAGTGACAAATTTTATAAATCAAATAATATAAATTATATAATTATTTTTATCTTAATATTTGTTATAAAAAAATATATTTATATATGTATTGTATTTTCCTAATTTTAAATTTTCATCCTATATTTATTTATTCAACTGGGAGGCTTGTGTAAACACATATAAGTGAAAATAATATATTATATAATTTTTTTTATCTTTATTTGTTTAAAAAGGTATTTTCCTAATTAAATACGCAATTGTTTCTTGGAAAACATTTCGCCGTGAAAAAATTCTAAGTCGCCGTGGGCAACGGGACAAGTATGGATCTACCGCATTCACACATAGACACTCACACACAACAAATTTTGTTTTGTACATGTATATGAACAAATTTCTGAGACTTTTCTGCACAAGATGGCACTGTTTTATATATATTTGTTTGCAGATTAACTAAAGAAAGATCCTCACTTACCCAAAAAAGGTATTATTCACTACAATTCTGTTTTTGCAGAACTCAACTTTCAGGCAGTTGAACTTTTCCGCGCTGCGATCGACTGAGTAATAAATAAAAGCGATGGCAGCTCATATGGGTTACGATAATATCGTATATAAGAATATCGAAACTATTTTATGCAATTGTTCTATCGATTAAATTATTTAAATAAAATTGATTTAATAAT
Source organism: Drosophila arawakana (assembly GCA_018151165.1). NCBI lineage: Eukaryota > Metazoa > Arthropoda > Insecta > Diptera > Drosophilidae > Drosophila > Drosophila arawakana. Next base: position 42,012 of record JAECWX010000069.1, on the reverse strand, counting down.
AGTTTAATTTTGAATAGAATTGATTTATCAATAGTTTAATTTTGAAAAAGATAATTATAGATAAACGCAGCAAAATTATTCCAGTTTTATTAATAACTAAATTGTGCAACACTTTATACAAATTTTATATGTGCAATAGGAAAGAAAAACAGTGCAAGCGAATATGCCCTTTATATACAGTGATACATTTTATCCTGTATAATTACTAAAAATGGAAAGATTTATTTAATTATTTATCTTGAATTATTTAGTTATAACAATTGAGTTTGGTGCCTGTATATGAAAAGGGGTATACATGAAATTATAAGAAACTAATACAGGGCACACAATTTTGTACATGGATTTCAAGCGAACGAAAATATGCGCACATATGTACACACAAAAATATGTAAAGGCTTTTGTTATATATTGAGACTATTTTTTGAAACAATGTTGAGACTTGAGACTACTTTGAGCTATATAAGCATTGTTTTTTACATTATTTGTTATGTATTATTAAGAAATGTAGTTTTTGTTTTGCCGACGGCTTTTTTAAATTTTCATCCTATATTTATTTATTCAACTGGGAGGCTTGTGTACACATATAAGTGCAAATAATATATTATATAATTATTTTTATCTTTATTTGTTTAAAAAGGTATTTTCCTAATTAAATACGCAATTGTTTCTTGGAAAACATTTCGCCGTGAAAAAATTCTAAGTCGCCGTGGGCAACGGGACAAGTATGGATCTACCGCATTCACACATAGACACTCACACACAACAAATTTTGTTTTGTACATGTATATGAACAAATTTCTGAGACTTTTCTGCACAAGATGGCACTGTTTTATATATATTTGTTTGCAGATTAACTAAAGAAAGATCCTCACTTACCCAAAAAAGGTATTATTCACTACAATTCTGTTTTTGCAGAACTCAACTTTCAGGCAGTTGAACTTTTCCGCGCTGCGATCGACTGAGTAATAAATAAAAGCGATGGCAGCTCATATGGGTTACGATAATATCGTATATAAGAATATCGAAACTATTTTATGCAATTGTTCTATCGATTAAATTATTTAAATGAAATTGATTTAATAATAGTTTAATTTTGAATAGAATTGATTTATCAATAGTTTAATTTTGAAAAAGATAATTATAGATAAACGCAGCAAAATTATTCCAGTTTTATTAATAACTAAATTGTGCAACACTTTATACAAATTTTATATGTGCAATAGGAAAGAAAAACAGTGCAAGCGAATATGCCCTTTATATACAGTGATACATTTTATCCTGTATAATTACTAAAAATGGAAAGATTTATTTAATTATTTATCTTGAATTATTTAGTTATAACAATTGAGTTTGGTGCCTGTATATGAAAAGGGGTAAAAAGAAAAATACACACATCCCGGGCACATTACAGGGAGAACTCGCCATGGAATGGGACTTTAGGTTCATGTTATATTGTTTAAGGAGTTCTGGTCACGGAACACTAAATTTGGGCATAATTGACAATTTGTTTCTATATTTTTGACAGACGAGTGTTCCGGTATTGCTGAACTCAACTTAAACAAGAAAGAAAAGTACAGTCGAGCGCGCCCGACCGTATAATACTCTCTGCATTTGTCCCGATTAAATTATTAAAATCGGTATCGAGATATTACAATGTGAATTACTTGCATTAAAACACGTAGAAAAAAAAACAATCTAAGCATAATCAAACATACATCTGTTTGTTTGCATGCGAATACACATACATATGTACGTTTGACAATATATGCTGCATATATGCATGAATGTGTGTATTCGGCGCAGCCAGCTTCAGCGGGCAGCGCTGCCGACACACAGGCAGCGAAAACGTTCGAACATGTGCTTGTGTGTTTCTATCTCGCTTGCACCTATGGGTTGATATTGCGTTCAATTATCAATATTGTAACGCTTCTAGTTTTCTTGTTTATAGTCCGATTTTAATGCGCCTTTCAGTATAGTTTAATATAGTTAGTCTCCACACGAGTTATATAATTACAATACTGTTCGATACGAACAAGTTCGCCAAACCCGGCTTTTTTATCAAATGTGGGAAAAGTGGGCGTGGCAGTCCAAAATTTTAAATGACAATGCAACTATGCCGTCGCTACGAACCTCCCGTTCCAGAATTGGTGATCCTAGGTGCCAAAGTTACTGAGATATTTGCCGAAAACACCAATTTTTTCCGAGGTGTGTCCAGTTTTTTGCTTATTATGGGCGAATGGGGCGTGGCATCGAAAAAGAAAAAGATTCTTGTATTGACTGACTAAATATGTTATCGTTTGACATTAAACTCGAACTTGTAGCTCTTACCATCTCTGAAATCTGTTTGTTCATACGGACAGACAGACGGACATGGCTATATCGACTCGGCTTGTGATGCTGATCAAAAATATATATACTTTATGGGGTCTGCCACGCCTCCTCCTGCCTGTTACATACTTTTGCACAAACCCAATATACTTGCAGAGAGTATAAAAACCCATTTAGCGGGCGTGCGGCTTCAGTCATGTGTCGTTTACCATGTAACGTACTGCGTGAGGGTATCGATTCAATGAATCACTGCAGCACCAGTCTGCCAGTGCTGTATCTCTAAGCAGGCTAGCCGATCAATTGCCGTGATCAACCAGGCCGCTTCTCTATACCCACACAACTGACAGACCTTAGAATGCACTGCAGGCATCACACGATTCCACACGCAAGGAAACAACTTTGACCATTATCCTGCAGTTATATAAAAATGTTTATTTATAGTATGTCTATTTCATACTTTGTGTGCTGGGAAATGAGACGCACAACGGTTAACTTTTACATCGTTACACGATGGCATACTGTTCGGGAGTGCTTTCTAGAAACAACAGAAACAAAGCTTCCGATAGTTACCCAACAGCCACAATATGTAAAAGCGAATGCTTCAGGCAGCCATACTTTGGCACATCCTAATGCATTCGTTGATGCGTTTCAATTAGAAACGCTTAATCGGCCAGATAAAGTTTTTTATCAATGCTCAAGAGAGACAAGAAACTTTGATCAGCTTCAGTGAATGACCCATTCTGACTCATTCTTCAGAATGGAACACTGGCTCTGGGCATGAATTGATCAAAGCAACGTCTCTATAGAGCACAAAAACAATATGGCTATGCCCTCGGGGCGGTTTGAGCTCAGCGCTGACTTGCAGATACTAGACGCAATGCTAGCTCTGCATTCTGTGCATTTGCACGTAAATAGGTTTCGATAAACCTAGCGAGGGAGAGAAAATAGTTCGAGGGGTCATTTGTTCAAAAATGGCAATTTTAGTCGATCAGTCAAAGTTGCATGAAGGCAACTTTTGTCAGCGTGCATCTGTACGTTTATATGTGATTATGATAATAATTATTAGGATGGAGCCGTGAAGGCTCAAGCTTGGAGGAAGCCAAAATAATCACATATTGTCTTTTTTATGTTGTGTACGGTCCAAAAAGGATTTGTGGCAGGTCAGAAATAGGCCAGGATTGCGACCAAAACGCAAGAGCAGAGAAATAGAAACAGAGAAACAAGGACGAAACCAGGCACAAAGACCAGACCAAAGCAGGGTGATGCCAAGCAGCAGGAGTTTTGCCAATAACACGGTTTTGACTCTGCCCCCCGGCACCATCCCGCACAGCTCTGGCCACGTCCCCAGCTCCGCCCACGCCCTATCTCCATTCTATGTCAAAGCTCCGTCACGCCCCCCACCCAATTCAGCGCCCACATTCATTTAAAAAAAATCAAATATTTAAAAAGAAAGAAGCCTAATAGACTTAATATTAAATAAGTCTAAATAGATTAAGTAGATAGATTAAGCAAAAGTTTAATAAAACAAATAAACTATAATGGATACTACTCTATTCAATGGCTTACAATATTATTAAGTTGACAACAGCTAAAGATTTGGGAAACTTTCATTGAAATGTCGAAAAATCTTAAGTCGTAAGCGGCTGCTCACCAGCAGCCACATACAAATGACGCAAAATGAGAACAGTAAAATAATTTTATTTGGTCAGAATTTTATAAAATTATTTAAATACAACGAATACTAGTCTAATAAATCATGTACAATGCTAAGTAATTGATAGTAACCAAAGATTTAAGTAACTTTTATTAAAAAGTGGAAAAATCTTAAGTCATAAGCGACTGCTCACCAGCAGCCACGTATGAATGCCGTATAGTCGGCTGATAAGAATTATTTTGTATGGTCAGAAATTTGTAGGATGGTTTGAATACAACGAATGCTGCTCTTATCAAAAGTTTAAAATGCTGACTAGTTGATAATAATAAAGAAAATAGAGATAGTTGAGTGAAGTAAATAGAAATGCTTTGAACCGTAGTGCCTTAGAATTTGACAAATATTTTGTTTTTACAGCGTTTTTGACACTCATCAATGCATTTGTTTAAAGTCAGATTGGACGTAATGTTGCTAATAGCAACATAAGTGGCCCAATGACGCCAGACACCTGTCTGTTTTGTATCACTCAGCCAGTATATAGTACGATAGTGCTGAGTGATGAAAAATTGAGAGAATAGTTATAGTATAGGATTTAGATTAAGAGTTTAGAATAGCAGCATAGTATGCAGTAGGTTAAAATAGTTTGTAGTAGATTTAAGTAGTATAGTGAGTTTAGAGGCCTAGATCTGAGAACTAAAGAGTTTCCTGTGAAAAAAAAATTTTTATGACTGTAATTCCTATTCCGAGAGGGGCGGTGGATTGAAATGGGGGTGGAAGGTAAAACATCATTAGTGTGTGGAGGCAAGCTAGATGGACTATTGTCACTCTCAGAGGAGGCAGACGATTTTGAGGATTTCTTCCTACGCTTCGATTTGGATCTGATTTTGGACACTTCTTGTGAGGGTGTTGGTAAAGTATAGGGAATAATTGGGTCATCTTGTGTTGATTCAAAGTCGGAAGTATTGAGAATGCTAAAATTGTATTTAGTTTTCTTTCTGGGTACATCTTGTATAGATGTATCACAGAGATGTAATGCGGAAGTCTTTATTGAGGGTGTCCTGGAGGGGACAATTTTTGGTGAGGTATTTGGATTGACGCCTGTCACTTTGGATGATCCACAAGCCTGTAGAACCTTGTTAGAAAAGGACTGGTCAATTTCAGACTTGTGAGTGCCAGAGCGAATGTCATCAATAAACGAGTTCTCATTTGAACTCTTTATAATATTGATGATCAAATCTTCATCATTCTCATAATGATCAGGCCAAAGGGCAGACTCATTGTCGATGGGCATATCAGTTGGATCTTCAGAGTCTGAATTCGAATAGGATTTATTCAGTCGCTCTATAGCAGAGGAGGAAAAGGTTGAGCATTCGGAGAGATTGTCGAAATCCGAATCCACAAAAATATTGGATTCCGATTCCGACAATGTCTCCAAATCAGAATTGGAGACGGAAAGCATTGATGGGGAAGGTTCGGATATCGCCTTCACGTCAATAGGTACGTTCTCATCCATGATGAGTTCTTCTACTGTAATTAGTTGTAAAGAGAAATAAAAGAAAGGCTAAGAAAACCAATTGACACGATTTTTAGCCTAATGGGTGCTATTTTAACTAAAACCCCCTTTTGTTTTATAAATATGTTTTAAACATTCAAAAATGGCAATGAAAAATGATATAAAATAAGCTTCTTCTGTGGGAAAGATAATATTGGATTAGTATAGTAGAAAAAACTGAAAAATTTTTTTTAAAATTTTTAAAATAAGTAAATATTTTGTGCAATATAGTGTAGTGATTGTGCAATAAAATTTATTTTTAGACCCCGTACTCTAAAAAAGAGTATAGGGGTCTTTTAGGTTTGTCAGAAGCGAAATGTGCGTAACAGGCAGAAGGAGGCGTGGCCGACCCCATAAAGTATATATATTCTAGATTAGCATCAACAGCCGAGTCGATATAGCAATGTCCGTCTGTCCGTCCGTCCGTCCGTATGAACACCTAGATCTTTTAAACTACAAGAGCTAGAGCCACCATATTTGGAATGAAAGTCCGTCTATATTGCAGGCAGGTTAAGTTTATTTCAAATTTTTGCCACGCCCCCTACCGCCCCCGCAAATTGTAAAAAACAGTTTTCATTGCACTACAACTTTGAAACTATGAAAGCTATCGTAACCAGTAGGTGTATGGTACAACTATTACTATCCTCACCAAGTTTCATTAAGATCGGACAACTATAGCTTATAGCTCCCATAGGACAAATCGGTCAAAAACAAAAAATTTTTATGAAGACATGTAGTATTTGCTAAGTGGTCGCAACCAAACTCACACAGAATGTGTACATAATTATTAAAAGTAATTTCACCAAATTTGGTCCACATCGGACAACTACAACATGTGAAACAAATTAGTCAAAAATGTTAAAAATTTTAATTTATGTACGTGTTTGAAGAAAAGTGGTAAATCAATGTTTATCTACTTTAGCCGTCCTGATTGTCAACAGTGCTGTGGTCCAAGTGATGTGACATGCATTAGAGAAACATGAGGTCTGCGGTTCGAACCCCAGCACAGACATGCATTTCTTTTCTTTTTCTATAACAAAACATTATTATATGTAAATGCAGATAATCAGCAATACCTGCAAATTGAGGTGTGGTGCATATGGTAGAGTGGCAACATGTGAGAATCCTGTGTCTGATACCGGGGGTTCGATTGCAGCTGGTGCATAACTTTTTTTTACTTTTTTAAATTTTAATTTAAACTATTATCTTTTTTAGACCCCGTACTTTAAACAAGAAAGAAAAGTACAGTCGAGCACGCCCGACTATATAATACTCTCTGCACTTTTCCCGATTAAATTATTAAAATCGGTATCCAGATATTACAATGTGTAGCACTTGCATTAAAACACGTTGAAACAAAAACAATCTAAGCATAATCAAACATACATCTGTTTGTTTGCATGCGAATACACATACATATGTACGTTTGGCAACATATGCTGCATATATGCATGAATGTGTGTATTCGGCGCAGCCAGCTTCAGCGGGCAGCGCTGCCGCCACACAAGCAGCGAAAACGTTCGAACATGTGCTTGTGTGTTTCTATCTCGCTTGCACCTATGGGTTGATATTGCGTTCAATTATCAATATTGTAACGCTTCTAGTTTTCTTGTTTATAGTCCGATTTTAATGCGCCTTTCAGGATAGTTTAATATAGTTAATCTCCACACGAATTATAGATAACAATACTGTATGATACGAACAAGTTCGCAAAAAACGGCATTTGAAGTTTTTTCAAGTGTGGGAAAAGGGGGCGTGGCAGTCCAAAATTTTAAATGGCAATGCAACTATGCTGTCGCTAGGAACCTCCTTACCCAAATTGGTGATCCTAGGTGCCATAGTTACTGAGATATTTGTCGAAAACATCGATTTTTACCGAGGTGTGTCTAGTTTTTTGCTCATTGTGGGCGAATGGGGCGTGGCATCGAAAAAAAAAAAAGATTCTTGTATTGACTGACTAAATATGTGATCGTTTGACACCAAGCTCGAACTTGTAGCTCTTACCATCTCTTAAATCTGTTTGTTCATACGGACGGACAGACAGACAGACAGACAGACGGACAGACGGACATGGCTATATCGACTCGGCTTGTGATGCTGATCAAGAATATATATACTTTATGGGTTCTGCCACGCCTCCTTCTGCCTGTTACATACTTTTGCACAAACCCAATATACTCTTGCAAAGAGTATAAAAAGAGTATAGGGGTCTATTAGGTTTGTCAGAAGCGAAATGTGCGTAACAGGCAGAAGGAGGCGTGGCCGACCCCATAAAGTATATATATTCTAGATCAGCATCAACAGCCGAGTCGATATAGCAATGTCCGTCTGTCTGTCTGTCCGTCTGTCTGTCTGTCCGTCCGTCCGTATGAACACCTGGATCTTTTAAACTACAAAAGCTAGAGACACCAAATTTGGAATGAAAGTCCGTTATCTTCGCGAGCAGATCAAGTTTATTTCAAATTGTTGCCACGCCCCTTACCGCCCACGCAATGAGCAAAAAACCAGACACACCTCGAAAAAAATTTACTTTTAGGCCAATAACTCAGCAACTATGGCACTTAGGAACACAATTTCTGGTAAACAGGTTGCTAGTGACACCCTTAATGAAATGCCATTAAAAATGTTGAGCTGCCACGCCCCTTTTCCCCACATCAGCTAAAAAACTTTTACGCTTTAATGCTGTTTTTAAGGCATTTATTCATATAGTAGAGTGTTGTAATTCAACATTCGTATAGAGACATATAAAATCAAACTACTCTGAAAGTGCCATCAACATACTACCTTTAACAAAAGAGCTACTGCGTTACAAAGTTTGTTATTTAACTGCAATATCACTTACGCGCGAGAGCGAGACAGAAACATACAAACACATGTTCGAACGTTTTCGATGCTTGTGTGGCGACAGCGCTGCCGGCAGACGCTGGCCGCGCCGAATACACACATACATACATACATGCATACATATAATTTCAAACGAATGTGTGTTTGTATGAATAATATGTAAATGCTGATTATCGGAGAATTCTTGAAAGTGGCGCGTGGTGCAACTGATAGAGTTGCGGCAATGCGAATTGTTAATTTAATTTTTTTTAAATTTCAATTCAAAATGTACATATAAAATTAAAATTTTTAAATTTCATTCGAAAATTTGAATTTAAATTGAATACAATTGCGCACTTCTATGGGAGTACGGGGTCTTTTTACAGTCGGCTCGATCGACTGTAGCCTTTCTTACTTGTTTAAATTTGTATTTTAAAATATGAATCAGTCTACTGCTTCTTCTTTTAAGTTTGTAAGTATTTTTGTATGCGCACTACAAGGAGTACGGGGTCTTATACAGTCGGCACGTCGGCACGTCGACTGTAGCCTTTCTTACTTGTTTTTAATTAATATAATAATGTGCAATATTTTGTAGGAGAGAATTATATATTGAGGCGTGTCTGTCTCTCTATTTTTGAAGAGTAAAGGATATGTATGATATATGTTTTTCCAGAGAGAAAAATAAAAGGGGGACTTGTGCAATATTTTTTATGTATATTTTATAGTTTAGTGGATAATTATGATTTTTGTTTTTATTCAATTTGCATTCCTAGCGAACACTTTATTTTATTTAATTGGTAGCACTTTTTATTTAATTTTAGCTCTCTTTTTATTTTATTTATTTATTTATTTTAATTTTTAGTTAATTTTATATAATCAAATAAATGTAAAATAAAAGTAATAATAGCAGTAAGAAATGGGGCACAAGGGATTTTATTTTTTAAAAGATCGGTGATCAGCCCTAAGGCATGCAAGTGTTTGTGTGTGTGTGTGCACGGCTAAACACAACAACGCAAAAAAGTTTATTAATAATCACGCAATGAATTTTGTTGTATGCGTATGTATGTGTGTGCACGGCCAAAATGGCGAATAAACTCACAAGAAACACGAAGAATAGCTCACAAATATCAGCACAAAGTTGGTTATTGTATGCGTGTGTGTGTGCCTCTATAGAAGCAGATGTAAAACACTGGCACTTGTATGCGTATGCATGTAGGTGTGTGCAAGAAAACTAAAAATTTATGCGTATATATGTGTGCACGAAAAAGCCGCTGCAAAAGTAAAACACTGGCACTTGTATGTGTATGTATGTATGTGAACGGTCTAGCCGCCAAAAATTTAACGCTAAAAAATTGTATGCGTGTAGGTGTGTGCAAGAAAACTAAAAACTGAAATGCACTGGCACAGAGTCAAAAGCAGTGACAATTACAACTCACTGCGTCAAAAATGATGAAATTACAATTATACTTCTATTAATTTATTCACCAACACCGATGGCAGAGTCGAGAAAACCGAAACCGAAATCTGTATATGTGTGTGCATGTGTGGCACCACTATGCAGCGTCTCTATTACACACCTTTATTACACTTTTCTTTTATGCAAAATCCTATTAATAATTAATTCACAATAAAATATATCAAATTTTAAATCAATTATATCGCAATATTAATCAATAATTTGGATAACCAACTTTCAATTAGCGCATCGACCGTACGTGCCAATTCCACAATATCGAATGATCCTAATGACGACAGCAACAATGTTTAGAAGCTAATTGATGAAAAGACGATCGAAACATGTTGCAAAGCCACAATGTTGAGTCATTTCAGACCTACGACATTAAAGACATTATTGTTGCACGCGCCTTAAGCAAAGGGATATTTAACAGGGGATATTTTACACTGCTTGTGCATCTGCTTGAACAGACAACAGTGGGGGATTCAAATGTGGTGCACATATATAACGCTGAAATAAATATGCACACAGTTAATTGATACATAAATACCTCTGACAATTTTTGAATTGTGTAATTTGTGTGTTGCGTTTTTTTGTACAAATTCCTCAACTGTTTCCTCAACTGCTTCCACAACTGCTTCCTCAACTGCTTTACTTGAACATGAGATCGTTGCTGCTGTTCAATAATTCAACTGCTTCCTCAACTGCCTTCCTTCCTTTTGCGTTAGTGGTTGCCATCTGTTATTGAGCTGCTTCCTCGACTGCTTATTGTGTGTTTGTGTTAATTACTGCTTCCAAGATTGTTTGTATACCTGAGAACGAGACTGAGAATTGTATAAGTAAATATAGCAAAAATATGGAAAACAAGTAAGAAAGGCTACAGTCGATCGAGCCGACTGTAAAAGACCCCGTACTCCCATAGAAGTGCGCAATTGTATTCAATTTAAATTCAAATTTTGGAATGAAATTTAAAAATTTTAATTTTATATGTACATTTTGAATTGAAATTTAAAAAAAAATTAAATTAACAATTCGCATTGCCGCAACTCTATCAGTTGCACCACGCGCCACTTTCAAGAATTCTCCGATAATCAGCATTTACATATTATTCATACAAACACACATTCGTTTGAAATTATATGTATGCATGTATGTATGTATGTGTGTATTCGGCGCGGCCAGCGTCTGCCGGCAGCGCTGTCGCCACACAAGCATCGAAAACGTTCGAACATGTGTTTGTATGTTTCTGTCTCGCTCTCGCGCGTAAGTGATATTGCAGTTAAATAACAAACTTTGTAACGCAGTAGCTCTTTTGTTAAAGGTAGTATGTTGATGGCACTTTCAGAGTAGTTTGATTTTATATGTCTCTATACGAATGTTGAATTACAACACTCTACTATATGAATAAATGCCTTAAAAACGGCATTAAAGCGTAAAAGTTTTTTAGCTGATGTGGGGAAAAGGGGCGTGGCAGCACAACATTTTTAATGGCATTGTATTAAGGGTGTCACTAGCAACCTGTTTACCAGAAATGGTGTTCCTAAGTGGCATAGTTACTGAGTTATTGGCCTAAAAGTAAATTTTTTTCGAGGTGTGTCTGGTTTTTTGCTCATTGCGTGGGCGGTAAGGGGCGTGGCAAAAATTTGAAATAAACTTGATCTGCTCGAGAAGATAACGGACTTTCATTCCAAATTTGGTGTCTCTAGCTTTTGTTGTTTAAAAGATCCAGATGTTCATACGGACGGACGGACAGACAGACAGACAGACAGACAGACGGACAGACGGACATTGCTATATCGACTCGGCTGTTGATGCTGATCTAGAATATATATACTTTATGGGGTCGGCCACGCCTCCTTCTGCCTGTTACGCACATTTCGCTTCTGACAAACCTAATAGACCCCTATACTCTTTTTTAGAGTACGGGGTCTAATTATGGAAAGATAGAATGTGAAGTGTAACTATAGATAAACAGTGGCGTATTGATCTCACATAAACCAAAGTGTTTCCACCATCCATAATTGCGATTGTATTATTCTTTTCTTTTCTAAACTCGCATTGTTGCTTCAATCTTGTTCTTTTCTTTTCTAGTGAAAAACTCATATATGAACTTGTTCATTTTTACCAACTCTTTAATACTATTGAGTTGCCAGACTGTTAATGAGCAGAACGCTTTTGCAATTAATATCGGCTGATATTTCAACACACCTCCTCAAAAGCGCTGTGCTCATATTTTAAAATAAAAATATTTTATTTATAATTGAAGCTACAATTCGAGTTTTTCTCTGGGAGTGCACTTGATCCAACATTCGTTGCATGAATTGGGGAAACCCAGTAAAACCCAATTAGATCAAAAATTAAACATAATACATAATGTAAGAAAAATTATAAATGAACAATATTCAAATGGAGTTGTTTAATAAATTAAATATGTTTTCAAATAACAATATTCTTAAGCAAAAATTAAATTCATAAGGAACTTTAAAAAAAAAAATTAATTTAGTTAAATTCAGAATTAATTTATTTGATGGTAAATTGAGACATTGATGTCCGTCAGTCGCTTAGACCCAGCTTTCGTCTAAGCTGTTCAAAACGTGGTGCTGGCAACGGTTTTGTCAGGATATCCGCAAGTTGGTGATCTGTGGAAATATACTCAATCTTTATTAGTTTATTTTCAACTTGTTCACGTGAAAAATGATACTTTATATCTATATGTTTAGAGCGTTTGTGGCAAGAGGGATTATTAGCTATACTAATACAACCCTGATTGTCCTCAAAGATTTTTATTGGCTGATCTAGTTTTATGTTCAAACTTTCTAATAAAGATTTTAAACAGCTTCAAACAGTGCCATGTATTCGGCTTCTGTTGATGATGCTGCCACTGAATTTTGTTTTCTAGTACTCCAGCAAACTAGATTTGTTTCAAACATTTTGAACAAATACCAGGTAGTACTTTTCCTGTCTAATTGACTTCCACCCCAATCTGAGTCTACAAATCCAACAAAAAGGTCGTCATACTTTTCGTTTTTTGTGAATGTTAATTTAATGTCGATAGTTCCTTTTAAATATCTTAATACTCTTTTTAAACAAAGCCAAAGCGCTTTATTATTCTTTTGACTATATCGACTTAGCAAATTCACAGATATACTCAGATCTGGTCTTGTGCATAGCATGACATACATAAGACATCCAATTAAACTCTGGCAAGGACTATCATCCTTTTCATCTGAGTTCAATAACTCAAAATTTAGTTTAGCTGGAAGTGGAGATTTGACAGGATTACAATCGACCATATTGAATTTCAGTAGAATATTTTTTATGTAAGCTGATTGACTAAGTTCCATTTGATTATCTCTTCTGTCAATCTTAATACCTATGAAATACTTTATTTCCATCAAGTCAGTCATTTGGAATTTACTCATAAGATATGCTTTAAATTTATTCATTGTATGAATATTTTCTGTACATATAACCAGATCATCTACATAAAGCAACACATATATATTTTTTTTAAAATATCATTTCTATCAAGAATATATATACATCTATCAACTGGTGAATTTTTAAAACCAGTATCTTTTAAGGCCTTTTCAAAAACATCAAACCAACATCTAGCCGCCTGCTTGAGACCATAAATTGCTTTATTCAATTTACATACTTGGCTGCTTTTACACTGCAGCCCCTGAGGAACTTTCATATATATTTCCTCCTTTAAGTTGCCATTCAAAAAGGCAGATTTCACATCCATATGATGTACTCTCAAGCTATATTGGTTTGAAAAGGACATTATTAGTCTAAAACTTGAAATTCTAGCCACTGGAGCAAATGTTTCATCATAGTCGATTAAATACTCCTGCGTAAATCCACGCGCTACAAGTCTTGCTTTATATTTCACAGGTTTACCAAATTCATTTTGTTTTATTGTAAAAATCCATTTACAATCTACAATATTCTTATTTTCAGGCATATCAACTAGTGACCAAGTTTTGTTCACTTCATGAGAATTAAGTTCATCATTGATAGCCTCTTTCCATTGTACCTTATCACTTCTACTGTTAATTTCATCAAACGAAGTTGGGACAGTACTTAAATAAGTTTCTGCATGCATTACACAATTTTTAATCATATCTCTATATGACAATTTAGGCTTTTCTTTTAGTCTATCGCTTTTTCGAACACTTTCTTCAGAGTTTCTTTCATTATTTTCAGATAAAACACCTGACATTTCAGGATCGGCATTTTCCACTTCACTAGGCTGTACTTCTGATATTATAGTATCAGATTTCTCCTGAACCTTTTCACACTCCATAAGATTAGAGTCTTCAATATCCGGTTCAATGTTTTCCACTTGTTCGTGGTAATCCATGTTGTTTTCAACAACCGCAGCACTAGTCATGTCCCTGTTTGACTCGTCAAACAGAACATCTCTTGCAGTAATAAACCTTCTGCCCTCCACATTCCATACTTTGTATCCATTTGGTTCATAACCGACAAGTATACCTTTCCATGATTTGTCATCAAACTTTCGTTTTCTCGTTTTATCGAACCAAATACCCTTAAGTATTTCAAACATGGCTTTTTATCATGCCACATTTCAAATGGTGTTTTTCTGCATTCACGTAATGCATTAGTTGGGCTTCTATTAATCAAATATGTAGCCGTAAGCACAGCTTCACCCCAGAAAGATTTCTGGTTTTTGCCCCCTATAACTAAAGCACGAGCTTTTTCCGTTATAGTTCTAATCATCCTTTCGGATACACCATTCTGTTGCGGAGTATGTGGAACAGTTAAATGATAACTTATGCCTTTTTGAATACAAAACTCTTTCATTTCATTCGATAAATACTCTCTGCCATTGTCAATATATAAATGAACCAATTTTAAATTAAATGACGTTTCACTTTTGGCTACATAGTCTTGAAAGACAGCAAAAACATCTGACTTATAACTCAACAGATATGTTACGCAATAATGCGTATATTCGTCAATGAAAACAACATAATAATTTTTATGATCAACTGTAGATGGTGTGATTGGTCCACACACATCAGAATGAACAACAAATAAGGGTCGCTTTATATGGTCTTTATTCTTAAACTTTTCAAAAGACAATCTTGTCTGCTTTTCTTTTACACATGCTTCACACAATTCATCCTCTGGTAGGATTTTATTTAATATTTCGGTATCATTAAACATATTTTTTGCTTTTATTTCTGAAAACTTCCCTTTACTTATATGTCCTAGCCTCTCATGCCACAAACTATAACTACTAAAGTTCTTTGTATTAGCAACACAAGCCAATTTATTAGAAAAGAAATTAATCAGCGGAACATTTCCAAATATATTTCCTTTCATTATTTCCAAATTACCTTTTCTAACAAGCACACCTCCTGGATGAAATACAATTGTAAGGCCTGCTTCATGCATCTTCTTGACTGAAATCAAATTTTCCGGTATTTCGGGGCAATATAAAACATCCTTAAGTTCAATTCTTTCATTTGTGTTTGTAAACAGTTCCACTGTGCCTTTCTTGATTGCATAAATATATACATCATTTTTAGCGACAGAAATTTTTATCGGTTCACCCAGTTCAGTTATAGTTTTAAATAAGTTTTCATTGTTGGCTAAATGGTCAGACGCACCAGAGTCCAGTAAGAATCCAACATTATGTCCACTGTTTGCGCGTTTCAACATAAATGCAATTCCTTGGTTACTTGCCTGAACCTGTGCATTGGTCATCTGTGCTTGCTTGCCATTTTCATTATTTTCTTTTCCTCTTTTTAATGCAAAACAATCCTTTTTAGATGGCCAAGTTTGCCACAATGAAAACATTTCTTCTGAGTCTTATATCCATTCTTTTTTACAAATTTACTGTTTTTCTTAATATTATTATTAGAGAATTGAGACTTAAAATCATTCTTTACAGCTTGCATTACCTTTAAACTAGTGTCTTTGCTAATATTTTTTAATTTAATTTTATGATCTAACAGTCAGTTTTTAACGAATGCCAAAGTTAAATTTTGCTCTGCCAATGTTTCAATCGCTGTTATTACTCCATCGTACGAGCATGGCAAAGTAAGCAATAAATGTGAAACTTTGTCCATTTCTTCGACTTTGACGCCAGACGCTTGTAATTCGGCAATGGATCGTCAAACAAAGCAAAATGAATTAATAACTGAGTATCTCCCTTTAGCTTTAAAGATAGCAATTGCTTGCGTGTAGATAATTGCGAAGCCAAACTCTTCCTTTCATATATTGAGTTCAAATTCTGCAATATTTCTTTTGCAGAATCTGTGCTATTAGCATAACTCAAAAATGAGTCACTTAAATACTCAATAATTACGCTTTTTGCGCGTTTTTCCATTTTCTTCCATTCTTCTGTATCCTCTACTTCTTCGTCTATAACCTTCAATGCATCTATTTCACTTAAAAGTGCTCTTATGCGAAATTTCCAGATGGCATACTTTTCGCCATCAAATTGTTTTATATTACGTTTATTTGTTTTTTCCATGTTTAATATCTATAGAAAAAATATATAATAAAACGTTTACTTAGCTGCAGTAGTGACGTGGTCTGGGCCCATAACCTATAGATAAACAGTGCCGTCTTGATCTCACATAAACCAAAGTGTTTCCACCATCCAGCAATGTCGCCACTTATGAAT
Source organism: Drosophila arawakana (assembly GCA_018151165.1). Lineage (NCBI taxonomy): Eukaryota > Metazoa > Arthropoda > Insecta > Diptera > Drosophilidae > Drosophila > Drosophila arawakana. The sequence goes on along the minus strand of JAECWX010000069.1, from coordinate 25,538 downwards.
TTATTGCTCCAGGATTTCCAGACTCCACACCCAAATAATAACGCACAAATAAAATGCTTTTTAAATAATTGCGATTGTATTATTCTTTTCTTTTCTAAACTCGCGTTGTTGCTTCAATCTTGTTCTTTTCTTTTCTAGTGAAAAACTCATATATGAACTTGTTCATTTTTACCAACTCTTTAATACTATTGAGTTGCCAGACTGTTAATGAGCCGAACGCTTTTGCAATTAATATCGGCTGATATTTCAACAGTAACTTTGTTGGCACTTCTGACGTTGTTTATAGGAATTGTTTTTCCTTTTTGAAGTCGCTTCATTCCAGGTGGGGTGTGGTACCTTCGAGTCTGTGTGTGTGTTTGAGTCAGTTGGAGGATGTGTGTGTGGATAGTGGGTGTTCAGTGCGCCAAGTGTTGGAGTTTGCACTGTTTGATGAGGAATTAATGTTTTTCCAATGCATTTTACTTTTTTAAGTTGATTGATGTAATTAGAATTAGTCGCACTTTTGGGTTTATTTTCCGTTCTCTCCCTCTATTTACTAGAGAACGTGTAGAAATTGACAAGCAAGAGTGCCCATGCTTCAATTCGTAGTTCAAGTGCCTAGAATCCTATGTAGATTCAAGTTGACGAAGCTTGATAAATTGAAGCGAGAATTCAAAGTCTCTTGCTGATGGAGTCAATTTGTGGAAAATATGTACGAACAAGAGTAAAATTATTGCAAAGGAGTAGAAAAATACACACATCCCGGGCACAACACAGGGAGAACTCGCCATGGAATGGGACTTTAGGTTCATGTTATAATGTTTAAGGAGTTCTGCTCACGGAACACTAAATTTGGGCATAATTGACAATTTGTTTCTATATTTTTGACAGACGAGTGTTCCGGTATTGCTGACCTCAACTTAAAAAACCCAATTTGCGGGCGTGCGGCTTCAGTCATGTGTCGTTTCCTATGTAACGTACTGCGTGAGGGTATCGATTCAATGAATCACTGCAGCACCAGTCTGCCAGTGCTGTATCTCTAAGCAGGCTAGCCGATCAATTGCCGTGATCAACCAGGCCGCTTCTCTATACCCACACAACTGACAGACCTTAGAATGCACTGCAGGCATCACACGATTCCACACGCAAGGAAACAACTTTGACCATTATCCTGCAGTTATATAAAAATGTTTATTTATAGTATGTCTATTTTATACTTTGTGTGCTGGGAAATGAGACGCACAACGATTAACTTTTACATCGTTACACGGTGGCATACTGTTCGGGAGTGCTTTCTAGAAACAACAGAGACAAAGCTTCCGACAGTTACCCAACAGCCACAATATGCGAATGCTTCAAACAGCCGTATTTTGGCACACTTTTTTTTGGAAACACTTGATCGGGCAATATTTTTTTTTTATCCATGCTCAAAAAGGGACAAGAGACTTTGATCAGCTTCAGTGATTGACCCATTCTGACTCATTCTTCAGAATGGAACACTGGCTCTGAGCATGAATTGATCAAAGCAACGTCTCTATAGAGCACAAAAACAATATGGCTATGCCCTCGGGGCGGTATGAGCTCAGCGCTGACTTGCAGATACTAGACGCAATGCTAGCTCTGCATTCTGTGCATTTGCACGTATACAGGTTTCGATGAACCTAGCGAGGGAGAGAATAGTTCGAGGGGTCATTTGTTCAAAATGGCAAATTTTAGTCGATCAGTCAAAGTTGCATGAAGGCAACTTTTGTCAGCGTGCATCTGTACGTTTATATGTGATTATTATAATTATTAGGATGGAGCCGTGAAGGCTCAAACTTGGAGGAAGGCAAAATAATCACATATTGTCTTTTTATGTTGTGTACGGTCCTTGTCATTCTGTTGTCGGGGTCAGTTCTGTTCGGGCAAAGCGATTTGTGGTTGGTTAGAAATAGGCCAGGATTGCGACCAAAACGCAAGAACAGAGAAATGGAAACAGAGAAACAAGGACGAAACCAGGCACAAAGACTAGACCAAAGCAGGATGATGCCAAGCAGCAGGAGTGTTGTCAATAACACGGCTCCGACTCCGCCCCCCGGCACCATCCCACACAACTCCGGCCACGCCCCCAGCTCCGCCCACGCCCCACCTCCATTCCTCGTCCAAGCTCCGTCTCGCCCCTTACCCAATTCAGCGCCCACATTCATTTAAAAAATCAAATACTTAAAAAGAAAGAAGCCTACTAGACTTAATATTAAATAAGTTTCATAGATTAAGTGGATAGATTGAGCAAAAGTTTGATAAAATAAATAAACTATAATGGATACTACTCTATTCAATGGCTTACAATATTATTAAGTTGACAACAGCTAAAGATTTGGTAAACATTAATTAAAAGGTCGAAAAATCTTGTGTCCTAAGCAGCTGCTCACCAGCGGCCACATACAAATGACGCAAAATGCGAACAGTAAAACAATTTTGTATGTCCAGAATTTTATAAAATGATTTAAATACAACGAATACTGGTCTAATCAATCATTTACAATGCTAAGCTGTAAAGAAGCGTTCTAGCCGGGGTACAAATCTCAGTCTGTCCAGGGCTCGAATCTTACAAGAAATTTGTAACATTCGCGGAGACGCTGCAGACGGGGAAAACGGTCGATCTGGGGGTGGGTGTTGATATGAGAGAAGGGGGGGGAGCGGGACGCGAGATCGAGGCAGGGACGCTGCCGTCGTTCTCAGCGAGCCGATGCGATGCTCTGCGAGATCGAAGCGCGGCGCCGAGGTGCTCTGGCAGCCAGCGCTGTTCTCATGCGAGAGCACTGCGTGAGGAGGGGGGAAGCGAGACGCAAGATCTAAACGGGGAGCGCCACCGTTGTTCTCAGCTATGTCACGCGCCGCTCCGCGAGATCAAAACGGAGCGCCGAGGTACTCTGGCGGCCGCCGCTGTTCTCAGGCGAGGAGCGCTATTAGGATTGGGACGATGCGAACGCGAGATCTAAACGGGGAGCGCCGCCGTTGATCTCAGCGAGTCGTTGGGGAACGTCTTGCGAGATTCCAATCGTGGCTCAAGGGTACCAAGAGGCTACGATGGTTCTCAGCGGAAGACGGCGTTGGTTCGTGAGAATTGAGTGCGACTCTAGGGGCACCGTAGAGTCGCGACTATTCTCTAACGAAACGGAAGCGAGTGGGAGTAGGGATATGGTGGATGAGACCTAATTCGCAATTCGCGAAAAACAACACGCGGTTTGGTCTTTCTTGTCTTTTCTTTTATTCCTTCTTCTTTGTGTCGCACTGGCCCTAACTGTCTCTTGTACTTACAGTTATTTCACTCCTCGCTGTTCTCGTCTGTTCCTCTTGGCTCTCGATCGCAAAGTGCCGGCAGCGTTCTCGATCAAGTAGCGCGGAAGCTGTCCTGACACAACTCCACCACGAAAGCTCTCTCTTCACCATAGAGCTTTCGTGCAGGGTTGCACCCGACCGCTCTCCGCGCTCCCGACAGAGGGCGCTGCCAGCATCCTAAACTCCTATCGACTAACTATTCGATAACTTAAGTAATAATTTCCTCCATGGAATTAAAGCTAATAATTCATTTGCTTACATCTAAACAACTCTCAACTAATTAAACTTATACTTATAAACTATGTATGGTGGGATTAAGGGCCCCGCCTTACACCCCCCCCTTTCTCCGACCGGGTCACTATCACGGCCCCATAGGCCGAGATATGGCCCTTTGAACGCCTTTCTCGCGTTGGTGACATCCTCGGGAACGTCTCTGTGGCGTCCCTGGCCACCTCCTCCGCGTAGGGGACTTGTGACGATTGCTTCATCTTCCATTGTTGTACTATCTGTGAACCTTTAAAAGACTTACTATATTTATCCTATCTTCAATGTCCCTACCAGTGCGACTTATGATCGGGCAGTCTTAAACTATAATTACAATTTTTTATCGTTTCCTATTACAATGTTATTGTATACCCCATTTTCCTCCTGGGCCTGCGTCACCCCGCCTTTCCGAGCTCGCGGCCTGCAGGGGAATCCAATATCGTCGGTGTTCTCGGTGTCCATCACCACGTATCCCACTGTATCCGCTCTGATCCGGTCTGTTGGTTCCACCTCTATCCATTTACGCGGTGGTCTCGCTGGGGCCGGTTGCTGGAAAGCTTTACGATCATTCAACCGCTCCGCCGTGATCAGCAGGGATTCTTCTTCCCTTCTTTTCATGCCGACGATCTGCGCCCTTGGGGGGACCTGCGCCCGCGCCCCTGGCACTCCATCTGGTTCCTCTCGTTTCTTGATTCCCGTGTTCTTGTGCTCTCGTTTATCGGTCGTCACCGTTTGCTCCCGTATAGGTGTGCTCCTGTGCTCTCGTTTCCTGGTCGACACCGCTTCATTCACCTCGCTCATTTGCGCCTTTGGGGGGACCTCAGCCCTCATCCCTTGCGTCCCGTTTGCTCCGCTTCTTGCTTTCTGCTCTAACTCACCCGCAGGAGGGCTCTCTTCACGCTTCCCTTTTCCTGTGTGTACGCACTTCCTCGCCCTCTTCCGACGCCGCCGATATTTTGGCTTCTCATCGGGGGGCGGGATGTCTCCCGTTGGCGTTCTCTTGCCCTCAAGAGGCGTGCGGTCCTCGTGGAGATCCCACGTCTCCGTTGTCTCGTGGCCAGCCAACGTCTTATCGGCCATATTCTTTGCCCCTTTTATTCCTGTTGTTGCATCAATTGCCTGGAACTCGTGCTGTAGGCGCCGCTCTCCTCCTGGCCTGAGGGGCGCCTTGTTTCGTTTCCCGAACTCTCTTGTTGGCAGCATTCCCGGCTGCTCCTTCCTTGTTTGCCGCAAACTCGGCAAAAAGTTACCCGCGCATTCGGACATTCCCTCGCAAAGTGTCCGCTCTGCGCGCACCGGTGACACACTCTGTGAGGGTCGAACCCAGGGCAGTCGCCATACCTTGTCCTTCTATGCGATGCCTCCTTCAGCTGCGTTCCTGTCGTCTCTGGCCGAAATGGGTTCGGCGGTCTGCTCTGCCTGTCTGAAAATAGTGACTCACCCTTGCCCCATGCGCCGGTCTTGGGTCGGGCGTACTCGGCCTCTTGCTGCCACACGTCTTCTAGCTCTGTCGCCATCCGCGTCAGCTGCGCCAGTGACGAGAAGTCGTGCCTCCGCACGAACAACCGATAAGCGGGGGCTGCGTTCTCGTAGACCCGGTACAGTTCCTGCGCCGTGCTGTACCCCGCGCGCCTCATTAGCACCTCGCAAAGTGTCCGCTCTGCGCGCACCGGTGACACACTCTGTGAGGGTCGAACCCAGGGCAGTCGCCATACCTTGTCCTTCTATGCGATGCCTCCTTCAGCTGCGTTCCTGTCGTCTCTGGCCGAAATGGGTTCGGCGGTCTGCTCTGCCTGTCTGAAAATAGTGACTCACCCTTGCCCCATGCGCCGGTCTTGGGTCGGGCGTACTCGGCCTCTTGCTGCCACACGTCTTCTAGCTCTGTCGCCATCCGCGTCAGCTGCGCCAGTGACGAGAAGTCGTGCCTCCGCACGAACAACCGATAAGCGGGGGCTGCGTTCTCGTAGACCCGGTACAGTTCCTGCGCCGTGCTGTACCCCGCGCGCCTCATTAGCACCCGTAAGTTCAGCAGGTATTCCTTGAACTTTTCATTGGGTCGCTGCCGGTGTGAAAGTATCTGATCCTCCAGGCGCTCGAAATAATGGGGGGGTAGGAAGAAGTCCAGGAATTCTGTCCGGAACGCTGCCCAAGACGCGAGATCGAGATCGAGGCAGGGACGCTGCCGTCGTTCTCAGCGAGCCAATGCGATGCTCTGCGAGATCGAAGCGCGGCGCCGAGGTGCTCTGGCAGCCAGCGCTGTTCTCATGCGAGAGAGCACTGCGTGAGGAGGGGGGAAGCGAGACGCGAGATCTAAACGGGGAGCGCCACCGTTGTTCTCAGCTATGTCACGCGCCGCTCCGCGAGATCAAAACGGAGCGCCGAGGTACTCTGGCGGCCGCCGCTGTTCTCAGGCGAGGAGCGCTATTAGGATTGGGACGATGCGAACGCGAGATCTAAACGGGGAGCGCCGCCGTTGATCTCAGCGAGTCGTTGGGGTACAGGGTAAGAGAACGTCTTGCGAGATTCCAATCGTGGCTCAAGGGTACCAAGAGGCTACGATGGTTCTCAGCGGAAGACGGCGTTGGTTCGTGAGAATTGAGTGCGACTCTAGGGGCACCGTAGAGTCGCGACTATTCTCTAACGAAACGGAAGCGAGTGGGAGTAGGGATATGGTGGATGAGACCTAATTCGCAATTCGCGAAAAACAACACGCGGTTTGGTCTTTCTTGTCTTTTCTTTTATTCCTTCTTCTTTGTGTCGCACTGGCCCTAACTGTCTCTTGTACTTACAGTTATTTCACTCCTCGCTGTTCTCGTCTGTTCCTCTTGGCTCTCGATCGCAAAGTGCCGGCAGCGTTCTCGATCGAGTAGCGCGGAAGCTGTCCTGACACAACTCCACCACGAAAGCTCTCTCTTCACCATAGAGCTTTCGTGCAGGGTTGCACCCGACCGCTCTCCGCGCTCCCGACAGAGGGCGCTGCCAGCATCCTAAACTCCTATCGACTAACTATTCGATAACTTAAGTAATAATTTCCTCCATGGAATTAAAGCTAATAATTCATTTGCTTACATCTAAACAACTCTCAACTAATTATACTTATACTTATAAACTATGTATGGTGGGATTAAGGGCCCCGCCTTACAAAGCAATTGGTAATAACCAAAGATTTAAGTAACTTTAATTAAAAAGTCGAAAAATCTTTAGCTGCTCACCAGCAGCCACATACAAATGAGGCAAAATGTGAACATTAGAACAATTTTATATGGTCAGAATTTTATTATTAATTATTATTAATTTTATTATTAATATTTATTATTAATTATTTAAATACAACAAATACTAGTCAAATAAGAGGTTAACACTGCTAAGTAATTGATAATAACAAAAGATTTAATAAACTTTAATTAAAAAGTCGAAAAATCTTTAGTGAAAAGCTGCTGCTCACCAGCAGCCACATATGGATGCCGTATAATCGGCTAATAAAATGATTTTTATGGTCAGAAATTTGTAGGATGGTTTGAATACAACGAATGCTGCTCTTATCAAAAGTTTAAAATGCTGACTAGTTGATAATAATAAAGAAAATAGAGATAGTTGAGTGAAGTAAATAGAAATGCTTTGAACCGTAGTGTCTTAAAATTTGACAAATATTTTGTTTTTACAGCGTTTTTGACACTCATCAATGCATTTGTTTAAAGTCAGATTGGACGTAATGTTGCTAATAGCAACATAAGTGGCCCAATGACGCCAGACACCTGTCTGTTTAGTATCACTCAGCCCGTATATAGTACGATAGTGCTGAGTGATGGAAAAGTTTGAAAGATATAAATGAAGATATGGAGTTTGAGAAGAGAGTAAAGAAACGCTTTGAACAGTAGAGTCTTATAATTTGACATATTTATAATTTTGCAACACGTTTGACGCTCATCAATGCATTTTAAAGTCAGCTTGGACGTAATGTTGCTAATAGCAACATAAGTGGCCCAATGACGCCAGACACCTGTCTGTTTTGTATCACTCAGCCCGTATATAGTACGATAGTGCTGAGTGATGAAAAATTAAGAGAATAGTTATAGTATAGGATTTAGATTAAGAGTTTAGAATAGCAGCATAGTATACAGTAGGTTATGATAGTTTGAAGTAGATTTAAGTAGTATAGTGAGTTTAGAGGCCTAGATCTGAGAACTAAAGAGCATCTTAAGAAAAAATTTTATAACAATAACTCCTATTTCGAGAGGGACGGCGAATAAAAATTAATGGGACGTCTTGTTGCGCCGACGATTGAGACGCTGTCTATGGAGCGCCTCAATTTTGATGTTGCAGAATATTCAGTCAATATGAATGTCTGCTGGTGGGAGACGTCTTATAAGATCCGATCCGGGCCAAGTTCGATGCAATCTGCGTCTGTTGAATTAACGAGAATTAACGAGCAAGTCTATTTGGATGGGTCCTAAGGCGGTTGGAGTATCTCAGAGAGCATTTGCTAACTTCTTTCCAAATGGAAAGGACACGAAGGTCTTGATGCAACGTTCTGTTGTTAATGTAATAGGGGCCATTTGCAATAAGGCGGAGGGCCTTGTTTTAAATGCATTGGAGCTTTCGAAGATGCAGATCTGAGGCACAACCGTAAAGCTCGATTCCATATTTCCATATGGGAGCTATAATTTGCTTATATATAAGCATTTTACTGTGAAGGGACAAACGGCTACTTAACAGCCATTTGTGTTGATTTAAGCGGGTACGTGTTATTTGAGTGGTTGCTGTGACATGCCTAGACCATATGAGTTTGCGATCAATATTTAAACCTAAATATTTAACATAACATTTGGCTGGAATTTGCTCGTTGTTTATTTGGAGCTCAGTTGCTTCTTCATTTTGAGCATTGCGCAATGAGAAAATCACATGAGTTGATTTACTACCATTGATTTTTATACTCTCTGCAAGAGTATATTGGGTTTGTGCAAAAGTATGTAACAGGCAGAAGGAGGCGTGGCAGACCCCATAAAGTATATATATTCTTGATCAGCATCACAAGCCGAGTCGATATAGCCATGCCCGTCTGTCCGTCTGTCTGTCTGTCTGTCCGTCCGTATGAACAAACAGATTTCAGAGATGGTAAGAGCTACAAGTTCGAGCTTGGTGTCAAACGATCACATATTTAGTCAGTCAATACAAGAATCTTTTTTTTTTTCGATGCCACGCCCCATTCGCCCACAATGAGCAAAAAACTAGACACACCTCGGTAAAAATCGATGTTTTCGACAAATATCTCAGTAACTATGGCACCTAGGATCACCAATTTGGGTAAGGAGGTTCCTAGCGACAGCATAGTTGCATTGCCATTTAAAATTTTGGACTGCCACGCCCCCTTTTCCCACACTTGAAAAAACTTCAAATGCCGTTTTTTGCGAACTTGTTCGTATCATACAGTATTGTTATCTATAATTCGTGTGGAGATTAACTATATTAAACTATCCTGAAAGGCGCATTAAAATCGGACTATAAACAAGAAAACTAGAAGCGTTACAATATTGATAATTGAACGCAATATCAACCCATAGGTGCAAGCGAGATAGAAACACACAAGCACATGTTCGAACGTTTTCGCTGCTTGTGTGGCGGCAGCGCTGCCCGCTGAAGCTGGCTGCGCCGAATACACACATTCATGCATATATGCAGCATATATTGTCAAACGTACATATGTATGTGTATTCGCATGCAAACAAACAGATGTATGTTTGATTATGCTTAGATTGTTTTTGTTTCAACGTGTTTTAATGCAAGTGCTACACATTGTAATATCTGGATACCGATTTTAATAATTTAATCGGGAAAAGTGCAGAGAGTATTATATAGTCGGGCGTGTTCGACTGTACTTTTCTTTCTTGTTTTAATATTCCATTTGTTGCACCAGGCCCCAAATAGATTGAGCTGTTGTTGCATATTGCTACATGCAGCTCTGGCACAAAATGAAGTGGTTAAGAATGCAGTATCATCAGCATAAGTTGCTACTAAGGCCGATGGATTAATAGGGTTGTTGTGCTCCGTGATGGAGCTTGGCATGTCAGAGACATAAATGTTAAAAAGGAGGGGCGCTAGGATACTAACTTGTGGGACACCTGCAAGAATAGTACGCGTTGATGATAGTGTATTTTCTAGCTCTTTTACACAAAAGGTGCGATCAGATAGAAATGATTTAATTAACAAATAAAGGGGTTCGCTGAGATGCATTCTTAATTTAAATAGTAGTCCCTGATGCCAAACTCTGTCGAAGGCCTGTTTGATATCAAGGAAGACACCGGATGTTGTATTTCCATGTTCAAACGCAATGTTAACATGGTTGACAATCCGGTGTATTTGTTGGATGGCGCCGTGCACATTCCTGAAACCAAATTGGTGGTCAGGAATTAAACCATCGCATGAGTTTGTGCCAATATTGGGTTCAATGCTACCCATGGCGTTGATGGCATTTGTAGAATTGTCATCAGTAAATTGAGAGAGCTCCTCTTCTATACGAGTATAGATAGCTTTCTCAAAAAGTTTTGAAATAAGGGGCAGAAGGCTGATGGGGCGGTATGACTGAAGATCGGACGGATTTTTATTACCTGATTTAGGGATCATTTTGACCGCAGCACATTTCCATTGAGATGGAAAGTGTTGCAGTCGAAGCATGTGGTTAAAGAGAAGGACTAAGAAAAGGATCCCATTTCTTGGCATGGATTTAATGCTAACAGCATCAATCTGATCCAGGCCGGGGGATTTTGACAACACTAGCTCATTTATATAAGACGTGAGTTCGTCTATTGTAACAGGACAAATGGAATGGTTGGGGGATGTAGCAGGACCACTTAGGTTCCTGTTGATGAACTGGTTAACGCGCCTAAAATGGTCCTCGGGTGCTAAATTGAATGGACGGAAGCGTTGTTCCAAATCTATGGCAAAAGCTTCCGCCTGTTCCCTAAGTGATTGGTACCATTGACCATTTTGATGTTTGACTAACATTCTAGACTGAGGTGGTTTTTTAATGGCTTTGGTCACTTTCCAGAGATTTTGGTTATCTCTTCTAAGAGGATCGGCTGATTGAATTATGGAGTTTATATGCTCTTCTCTGATTTCGTTTGTTAAAAGAGTCAGTTGACGGGCAACTCTTTGCCACTCAAGCCAGTGACCATGCTGTCTTGTACGGAGGTATCGCTTGCGATATCTTCGCTTAAGTTGCATTAGCTGTGTTTGACGGGCGCCTATTTTGATTGTTGATGTTATTATTGTTGTTGTCAGGGCGTCAAGGGTTGCGCAAATGGTTGTTTGCGGCGGAGGCGGCAGAGCATATCTTGGTGATAAAATTGTTGAGCATGTCGTCGATATCGTCAGCAGAGACAATGTCAACATTTAAGTTGACTGAATTTTCAATCTGTTGACGATATATGTTTAAATTGGACCTAGCGCTAAGTAAACGATCATTTTGTGGATTATTTGGATGCAGCGTGGGATGGGCCACGTTTGGTCCAAAACCCACTAGCATGGCTCTGAGTTCAACAAGCAATGGTAAATGATCGCTTGCCGATTCTGAGAGCCTTCTAATGGACAGTCTGTGTTGTGGGATGCCTGAATGGATACAGAAGTCAATTATGCTGGGCCTACCTCCATTAGCTGGATAATGAGTAGGCTCAGAAGTTGTTAGGATACTCAATGAATTGGAGGACATTATTGCATCATGCAATAATGTGCCTCGACGGCATGCTCTAAGGTTGCCCCATAAACGGTGTTTGGCGTTCCAATCACCACCAACTAGAAAGTTTTCACCCATTTGGGCGAAGAAAGTTGAAAACTTTTTTTTTTTTTTTTTTTTATAATATATGTTAGCCTTTTACTTAAACATATATGTACACCGGCACCCATTTACTCTATCATTGGTTAGCATTGAGCTTATTAATAGGATATGGGCAGGACCGCTAGACGCCCTCGAGGGGACGACGCGGGACCGATAGTTTTTATGGGGTGTTCAATAGAACGTTTGTATATATCGAGTTCTTTGAGTTGCAAAGGTTTATGAGGTATCAGTAAGACTTTCTTACCTTGTTATGGTTTTGATTAACAGGTGAGTACGGTTTTTTTTTTATTATTATTATTATTTTTTTTTTTTTTTTTTTTTTTTTTTTAAAAATTTTTGGGCCTTTTGTTAAAACATATATGTACACCGGCACCCATTTACTCTATCATTGGTTAGCATTGAGCTTATTGATAGGATATGGGCAGGACCGCTAGACGCCCTCGAGGGGACCACGCGGGACCGATAGTTTTTATGGGGTGTTCAATAGAACGTTTGTATATATCGAGTTCTTTGAGTTGCAAAGGTTTATGAGGTATCAGTAAGACTTTCTTACCTTGTTATGGTTTTGATTGGGTTTTTTTTTATTTGCATATGTGTGTTTCTCGTTGTGTGTTCTGGATCGTCCGCCACAAGGGCGCACTCTCGCTCTCTACGTATAATATATATGTTGGGAGTCGGCAGGCCTACACAATTTATTTGGCCACGGCTCGACTGTTTTCGCTCTCACGCACACTCACTCGACTTTCGACTTAAAGTTAAATTCGGATTATCAGTCCGACGCGCGGCCACACAACACGTCCAGGATTACAATGTGAGTCGTTCGTATTCGTGTTTTACAATAATTTTGACATTTAAAATTATTCTCTGCCCGCCAAACCGCTGCCAACTGTTAAGTTAACAGCGATCTGTTCGGGCAGAGTGTTGTAAAATTTCGATAGTTAACATATGGTCAACTATCGATTTTTTGAGAGTGTGCGTGCTTTCTTACATTTTCTATGTACATTGTCCATGTTTACTTATCAGGCTAATTTTTGCCGTACCTTCAATTTGAAGAGGCAGTGCTTGACTATACGTAAACAATAATAACTGGTATTTTACAGGTAAAAAACAGGGAAATATAACGACAGGTAAGTATTACATATAAAAGACACAAAAAATTAAACAATTATACAATAACATATAAAAGGCTAATTGGGTCCTATGTAAGTACTATTATCTGCTTCTTCTACTTTCGTTTCATTCTTTTCCTCGTACCCCAAAAGAGTATAGGGTCTATTAGGTTTTCCTGTCAGAAGCGAAATGTGCGTAACAGGCAGAAGGAGGCGGCCGACTTTCATAAAGTATATTCTAGGATCGCCATCAACAGCCGAGAGTCGATATAGCAATGTCCGTCTGTCCGCTGTCTGTTCGTCCGTCCGTCCGTATGCCGAATTCGATCTTAAACTACAAAAGCTAGAGACACCAAATTGGAATGAAAGCCTGTTATTCTTCAGCAGATCGCTTATTTCAACCAGGCACGCCCCCAATGCCCCAATGAGCAAAAACCAGACACTGAAAAATTTACTTTTAGGCCAATAACTCAGTAACTAAGCACTTAGGAATTACTGGTAAACAGGTTGCTATGACACCCTTAATGCAATGCCATTAAAAATTTTTGAGCTGCCACGCCCTTTCTCCTGAGAGTTAGCTAATTTTAATGCTTGCTTAGTTATTTATTTATATAGTAGAGTGTTGTAATTCAACATCTTCGGTATAGAGACATAATCAACCATTCTGAAAGGGGCACTACCTTGAACAAAAGAGCTACTGCGTTACAAAGTTTTTTGTTGATTTAACCGTATTACTACGCGCGAGAGCTCGAAACATACAAACACACAAACGTTTTTGATGTTGTGTGGCGACAGCGTTGCTGGCATGCTGGCAGCGCCGAATACACACATACATGCATACATAATAATTTTGAAACGAATGTGTTGTTTGTATGTGAATAATATGTAAATGTTATCGGAGAATTTCGGAAAGTGGCGCGTGGTGCAACCGAGTTCGCTGGCGAATTGTTAATTTACTTTTTCTTAATTTCAATTCAAAGATATGAAAATTGTAAATTTTAAATTTCATTCAAAAATTTAAATTTAAATTGAATACACCGGTGCACCTCGAGTACAGTCTTTTTACAGTCGGCTTCCTCGATCGACTGTAGCCTTTCTTACTTGTTTAACTGCAATATCACTTTACTGCGCGAGAGTTCGGCATAGAAACAATACAAACACATGTTCGAAGGCTTTTCGGATGCCAGGCGACAGCGCTTTCGCCGGCAGACGCTGTGGCGACAGCGCTGCCGGCAGACGCTGGCCTGCGCCGAATACACACATACATTATACATGCATACATAATTCTCAAACGAATGTGTGTTTGTATGAATAATATGTAAATGCTATCGGAGAATTCTCCCTGGCGTGTGGTGCAACCGTGGATAGAGTTGCGGCAATGCGAATTGTTAATTTAATTTGTTTTAATTTCAATTCAAAATGTACATAAAATTTTAAAATTTTTTAAATGTCATTCAATATGTAATATATACATACTCTTTCAGTGAAACAATCTAATGTGCTTCTTCTTCCTGGCCTTGTTGTGGCGTCGCTGCTGCCAGTTGCCATGTCTGGGACGCCATGTCGCTGGCAGCTGTTGCTCTGTCAACAAGTGCCGTAGTTGCTGCTTGTTGCTGGATATCACCGCTTTACGCCTCTAGTGAGGCGCTGGTGAGGATGCCACGCAAATGGCAGTAGCAGTTTGTCCAGAGCACCGGAGTGCAATGGATTTGCCACTGCCTCCCTCGCTGCTGTCGCCATTGCCGCCGCTGTTGCTGTACGCCGCTGGAGGAGTGGTATGGTCAAAATACGCAGGAGGCGCCATTTTGGCCATATGATGCATAAACGAGCGTCCTGGAGGATGCCCGGTGTTGGTCAGGTGAGTCATGTTGACAGTGTTGCCACCCGCCGTCAGCAGAATCCGCCTGAATATGGGCACTTTGTGTTAACCGTATTTGTTGCAGATGCTCGTCTGCTGGATGCTGCCACGCCCCTCAGGTAGGACCAAAGTGGGCGGAAGATTACCAGGATGGCAACAGCTGATTGGCGTAGTGCCCGTTTGTGGTCCAATGCCACTGGCTGGATCAGACGAGGATCCGTTGAGCTCCCACGCCGCTGTCACTGTTGCTTGCCTGGTCAATGTGGTTGAGTATGGCCAAGATCCAGTGGAAGGAGGATCTTGGCCATTTTGTGGTTGGATACACATCTTAAAGCATGCATCTACTTGGCGATGCCACTCCCGTCATCAGAACTGCCACCACTTGGAAATGGCAGCCGCCTGACAGTAGAGTCCCACGCCGCAGTCGTTGTTGTTTTGGCTGTTTGGCCAATCAGTTTTGGTATGGCCAGATTCCACAGGATGCGGAAATCTGGTCATCCAATGATTGGTGTAGCATCAGGAGGGATACTACTTATAAAATGTCAATTATAAAAAAATTGACACATTGATGTGTGACATGTATGAGATTTGATGCCCATGGCGCGCACTCCCCCCCCCCCCCCCCCCCCTTTGGGGGGGGGGGGGCGCCGCCAGGGCTGTCGCCATGTTGCATTTTGTTCTCCTCGGCCCTTTTGTGTGCCTTTGAACTTACAAAATTTTTTTCGCAGAATAAAATAATAATTTTCTTTTCTTATTTTTCAGGTCCCGCCATCCCCCTGTGCCATGAGAATAGCATTTTAAGGATTCAGAAGAGATGTCAGGACATTGAGGAGTGGACGAATGCTGTAATGGAGATTCATAACGCCATTGAGCCAGCCACACATGGTTGTGTGGCGGCTCCATGGCCATAGTCTGGATTCGCTGCTGGATTTGCTGCTACTGGTGTCGCTGTTATTTAACGCCGTTGGACGCTTCTGTTGTCGTCTAGCCCAGATGGGGCCGTCGTCGTCTTAGTCTGCTGTGTACATGTGTGTTGTGTGTGTAACACAAATGCAATGGATACACTGTAATTCTTTTTTGTGAGTTAATTGTTTTTATATTATTTATATGCCTTTTTGTAAATTAATTTATTTTTCTTTTCTTTCCTGTTATGCCTTGCTGGAGGATTAATTGCTGCACATAGCTGTTAATATAGCTGTTATTGCTGCTGCTTTTAGGGCAGCGTGTTCATGGAGTATGCCCTTATTTATTGCTGGCTCTGCTGGTGCAGCTTTTGTTGTTGCTGTTGATGGTGCTGTTGAAGCTGTGTTGCTGCTCCTGGAGCTGTATATTTTTTTTTTTGCTGTAGCTGCTGCTGCCGTTGCTGGAGATGCAGCTGAGGTATGTGCGAAAGCGATCCACATCAATGTGGATCTAGCGCAGTCTGTGGTCAGCTCGTACGTGAGCGATGACCATATTAATGTAATCAACATTATTACAACGTGTATTGTAACACATAATGAATATGTTTAATTAAACTTTGATAATTAGACAAACGGATTTGTAGTCTTTATTACATTTAATGATTGTTATTTTTCGTTCGGCGTCACATCTCATTTCTGCTTTTGTCGTCATTTTTCTTCCTTGGAGAAACTCACATGACTGTATTCGAACGTGGTTTTGGCAGTTTTATATTAACGCTCTATGGTTGTCAGTAGCTCTGCTTTTATTAGTGGAATTATGATATCCTTGTACTGTTTGTAACTCTTAAATTCACTCGGTATGGGCAACGAAACATGCGATTTCGCAACGTCATTAGGATTACGTAGCGATAACCATTGATTTCCCCAATATAGAATGTTATCAGTATTTGCTGCTGCTGCTATTGTTGAGTGTTTGTCAAGGGCATAAGGGTAAGTATTGGCATAAGTTTTTTATTATTTATTTTTATTGTGTTGTCAATAATCACAGTTTATCCATTACAGATGTCATTGGTGTTTTGGGGAATTACAGCTTTATTTGCAGGGCCAGAACATGCAATTAAAGCTTGTATGACGCTGAGGAGAGTGTCCATTTTGTTGGCCATGTTTGTAATGCTGGCAGCACTCTGTTGCAGCATGTTGGCCATTACTGTTTTCGTCGATGTTGCTGTTGTTGGTTACGATGCTCCCCCTCACGAAGCCGTCTCTGGAACTTTGATAGGTGTAAGCTAGCTGGTCCAGAGGTAGCCTCAGTAGGAGCACTACTGGCGTTGGCTTTTTTAGCATCTTGGTTTGTTCTTGGTTTATTTGCAGACTTATTGTTTTTGTTGTTGAAGCTGCTGCTGTTTTGTATTTTTGTTGTTGTTATTACTTTGTACGAATGGCGTGTTCTTAGTCATTTTTTTATGGTAAGTATTATTGGCTTTATTCTTGTGTGGCTTCAGATTGTTCTTGATCTTGTTCTTTATTAGCAGATCCTTGAACGCCTGGCATCCTTTATAGCTGGATATATGTTGTCCAAGGCAATTGGTACACTTTGCTGGTGTGTTCCTTGCCTTGGTGCACTCTGTGGTTGGATGAGCACCTGCGCATTTCATGCAGACAAACTGGCGCCTGCAGTAATTCTTAGTATGTCCAAATGCCTGGCACCTGTGGCATTGGACAGGGTCTAAGCTGCGACGTAGCCTCTCAATAGAGACACATTGGCTACCAAGTTTGATTAGTTGCAGCAGGATTTCATAGTTTTCTTCTTCATTGGGCTGTAGTTCGACATCAAAAAGATTCATTGGAGTGCCGGTGTAGCGGTGGTTCATTACTCTTATGAATCTAGTATTGAACGCCAATTTTTTGAGCTGTATGCGGATCCATTCGCATGGCGTTGTGTAATGCAATTGCCGAATTACTATGCGGAAGCCTCTATTCTTACGGTTCTGGTATGTGTGCAGCTCCGTGTTCCTATTATTTAATTCGGCATTAATGACGTCATATATAGCCATATCTATGCATTGCAGTCGGACAATGCCGTTCGGCATGCATTTTGTTGTAAAGCCATCTTGACAGATTTTGTTTAATTGTTCAAGTATCAAGTATCTTTTAATGAATATCATTGGAACATTTATATTCTGTATATTTTTGCTGTCATTGTTGTTGTTGTTGCTGGTATGTTTAGGGCTGGGATTGGGAGCGTCAATATTTGAGCTTAAATTAATATTATTATTATTTGCAGCCTGCGTTCTGTTGTAGTCTGAGATGTTAGAGACTGTGGAGTCAACTTCTTCAATCAACATGCTTTCCCAGGATTCAGCGTACCTAGGAGAGCAGCCATCGTTGTCAATACGGTCGTTGTCAGGTATTGAGATGACATCCATATCATGGACAGCAGGGGAAGGCAAGTTGTTTTCTATTTTATCCATTAATTTAATTAGCAAGGAGTCAGTAGACTCATTTTCGAAAGTGGATTGCTTTCGTTTCGGCTTGCTGTAGTTTTTAGTATTTATTTTTCTTTTATTGTTGGCATTAATGGTAAGAGAGTTTGTAGATTGAGTGAAAAATTGCTCACCCGCATCCATTTTACTTGCTGTAGTTGTTGTTGCGGCTGCTGTTTGCGCCTCAGTATTGGCTGCTGCTGTTGTTGTTGTTGTTGTTGGAGCAGCGGTAATAGATTCACCAATATCGTCTTGAGACGGCGTCGGTAATGGCGTCGATCTCGTTTTTCGTATTGGTCTCTTTGTATTAGATGTTGTTGTTGCTGTAGTTGCTGCTGCTCTTGCTGCTGTTGTTGTTGTTGTTGCTCCCAATGAGCGACGCTCTCTTGGCGCCAAATTTGTAGAATTTTTAG
Source organism: Drosophila arawakana (assembly GCA_018151165.1). Taxonomy (NCBI): domain Eukaryota; kingdom Metazoa; phylum Arthropoda; class Insecta; order Diptera; family Drosophilidae; genus Drosophila; species Drosophila arawakana. The sequence goes on along the minus strand of JAECWX010000069.1, from coordinate 7,378 downwards.
CGGGTTTTTTCTGGAGAGATTATGGGAGTCTCAAATTGTTGTTGATGTTCCCATAATCTTTGTTCACTTAGACCGCTATCCATATATTGCACATTTTGTTTTTGCTTCCTGCCCATTGTTACAGTTTTGCAGTCACTGGTAACAATTTATTGTTCTGGGTCAAGAATTTTCACTTTTTTGAGTTCTGCTTTGCTTAGTTAGTAGTTATTTCGCTTTTTGCTTGTTCACAGTTTGAGAGTCATTGGACCGATTTTTAACTTAAATGTTGGCACTCGTATACGCATATATGTATGTATATGTGTGCGTCGTCAAAAGTTTATTAATTTTGCATTTTTCGTTAGTTTTATTTACGTCAAATTGTTCAGCACAAAGTTTGACATTCACTGGAGTCTATTTGCAATTGTTCATACATTTATACACACTTATGAGGGGGGGACATGCATTTACACAGATACACTTAACACTTAACAATTAAGTGGGGCAATGCTGTATAATTAATTTAATTTAATATAATTAAATTAATGTGTGTGAATTTGTTTAAATTGTCACTAAATTGTTCATTTCTATTTGCACCCGTTTTTATTTCTTTTTGGTTTTAATGTTCTTACTTATTGGTTGAGCGTTCAGATTACATGGAGTTTGTGTGTGCGTTTGTTTCACTTGTGAGTGACTTTGCGTTTATGCTTTTGGCTTTTGCTTTTGGTTAGCGGGATCACAGTTTTAAAATCCATTTTTCACAAATTGGACTTTGCACTTACTAACAATTATTTAAGTTTTATTTAAATAATTTGTTAATTAATGGCATTAATAAATTTAATTTATTAATTTATTGGCTGCGTCGTCACTGTTTAAAAATCCAATTTTCACTCATTGGATTTTGTCAATTTGTTGCCAACTGTTTTCTTGGAATTAAATTATTTTTCTTTTTGTAAAATAATAACTCCGTTTTTAATTGTTCACTAGTTTTTTTATTTGCATATGTGTGTTTCTCGTTGTGTGTTCTGGATCGTCCGCCACAGGGGCGCACTCTCGCTCTCTACGTTTATAATATATATGTTGGGAGTCGGCCGGCCTACACAATTTATTTGGCCCGGCTCGACTTTGCTCGCTCGCACGCACACTCACTCGACTCTCGACTTTAGAAGTTAAATTCGGATTCCCAGTCCGACGCGCGGCCACACAACACGTCCGCTCGCCTCGACAGTCGCTGAAAGCTCTTGCAGGATTACATTGAGTCGTTCGTATTCGTGTTTTTACAATAATTTTGACTTTACATTTAAATTATTCTCTGCCCGTTAACTAACTAACTAACTGTTAAGTTAACAGCGATCTGTACGGGCAGAGTGTTGTACAATTTCGATAGTTAACATATGGTCAACTATCGATTTTTCGAGAGTGTGCGTGCTTTCTTAAATATCTATGTATAATTTGTCCATGTTTACTTATCAGGCTAAAATTTTTTGCTGTACCTTCAACACGGCAACAACTACACGTAAACAATACTGGCTGGAATTTTATAGGTGAAAAACAGGGAAATATAACGACAGGTAAGTATTACATATATTGCCTGGTCAATGTGGTTGAGTATGGCCAAGATCCAGTGGAAGGAGGATCTTGGCCATTTTGTGGTTGGATACACATCTTAAAGCATGCATCTACTTGGCGATGCCACTCCCATCATCAGAACTGCCACCACTTGGAAATGGCAGCCGCCTGACAGTAGAGTCCCACGCCGCAGTCGTTGTTGTTTTGGCTGTTTGGCCAATCAGTTTTGGTATGGCCAGATTCAACAGGATGCGGAAATCTGGTCATCCAATGATTGGTGTAGCATCAGGAGGGATACTACTTATTGGCTGCACTATATTCACCGCCAGAGTTGCCACCATATGGAAATGGCAGCCATCTGTCAGTGGAGTGCTGTCCCACGCGGCCGTCATATATTTGGACCCAGAGAAAGGGTATGGCCAGAATCCACAGGATGCGGATATCTGGACATTGCATGTGTGGGACACCTTCTCCAAAGATGCCCCTAAGTGACCAAAGCAATCCGCTAGCCAGGGTTGCCACCATGAGTATTTGGCAGCTCCCTGTCAATGGAGTTTCCTCCCACGCCGCAGTCGCTATGATAGCCAAAAGTTTTTGTATTTCCAGATTGACGAGGAGTCCATGTTCTGGTCATTTATTGGATGCGGTCTCTCCTTCAGAGTTGCCACCGCTTGTCTGGCCGAGATTAATGGCCATAGTACCGCCATTTGTTGCTTTTTGTGTACACATCAATATGTCAATTATATGACATATAATATAATATATATAATTGACATATTGATGTGTGACATGTATGAGATGTGATGCCCACGGCGGCGCTGCCACGCCCACTCACCACCCTTGATGGGGTGAGAGGGGGGCGCGAGGCGCCGCCAGGGCTGTCGCCATGTTGCATTTTGTTCTCTCAGGCCTTTTTCGTGCCTGTGAACGTACAAAATATTATTCGCAGAATAAAATAATAATTTTCTTTTCTTATTTTTCAGGTCCCGCCACGCCTCCCCTGTGCCATGAGAATAGCATTTTTTCAGAAGAGATGTCAGGACATTGAGGAGTGGACGAATGCTGTAATGGAGATTCATAACGCCATTGAGCCAGCCACACATGGTTGTGTGGCGGCTCCATGGCCATAGTCTGGATTATCTGCTGGATTTGCTGCTACTGGTGTCGCTGTTATTTAACGCCGTTGGACGCTTCTGTTGTCGTCTAGCCCAGATGGGGCCGTCGTCGTCTTAGTCTGCTGTGTACATGTGTGTTGTGTGTGTAACACAAATGCAATGGATACACTGTAATTCTTTTTTGTGAGTTAATTGTTTTTATATTATTTATATGCCTTTTTGTAAATTAATTTATTTTTCTTTTCTTTCATGTTATGCCTTGCTGGAGGATTAATTGCTGCACACCTGTTAATATAGCTGTTATTGCTGCTGCTTTTAGGGCAGCGTGTTCATGGAGTATGCCCTTATTTATTGCTGGCGCTGCTGGTGCAGCTTTTGTTGTTGCTGTTGATGGTGCTGTTGAATCTGTGTTGCTGCTCCTGGAGCTGTATATTTTTATACTCTCTGCAAGAGTATATTGGGTTTGTGCAAAAGTATGTAACAGGCAGAAGGAGGCGTGGCAGACACCATAAAGTATATATATTCTTGATCAGCATCACAAGCCGAGTCGATATAGCCATGTCCGTCTGTCTGTCTGTCCGTCTGTCTGTCCTTCTGTCCGTATGAACAAACAGATTTCAGAGATGGTAAGAGCTACAAGTTCGAGCTTGGTGTCAAACGATCAGATATTTAGTCAGTCAATACAAGAATCTTTTTTTTTTTCGGTGCCACGCCCCATTCGCCCACAATAAGCAAAAAACTGGACACACCTCGTGAAAAATTTGTGTTTTCGGCAAATATCTCAGTAACTATGGCACCTAGGATCACCAATTCTGGTACGGATGTTCCTTGCGAGAGCATAGTTACATTGCCATTTAAAATTTTTGACTGCCACGCCCAATTTTCCAACAATTTATAAAATAGTTTTCAATCTTCAATGCCGTTTTTTCCGTATCGTACAGTATTGTAGTTTATAACTGGTGTGGAGACTAACTATATTAAACTATCCTGAAAGGCGCATTAAAATCGGGTGATAAACAAGAAAACTAGAAGCGTTACAATATTGTTAATTGAACGCAATATCAACCCATTGGTGCAAGCGAGATAGAAACACACAAGCACATGTTCGAACGTTTTCGCTGCCTGTGTGTCGGCAGCGCTGCCCGCGGTCGCTGGCTGCGCCGAATACACACATACATGCATACATATTTGCATCATATACATATTGCCAAACGTATGTGTATTCGAATACAAACAAACAGATGTGTGTTTGATTATGCTTAGATTGTTTTTGTTTCAACGTGTTTTAATGCAAGTAATTCACATTGTAATATCTCGATACCTATTTTAATAATTTAATCGGGACAAATGCAGAGAGTATTATACGGTCGGGCGCGCTCGACTGTACTTTTCTTTCTTGTTTTTTTTTTTTTGCTGTAGCTGCTGCTGCCGTTGCTGAAGATGCAGCTGACCATTGATTTCCCCAATATAGAATGTTATCAGTATTTGCTGCTGCTGCTATTGTTGAGTGTTTGTCAAGGGCATAAGGGTAAGTATTGGCATAAGTTTTTTATTATTTATTTTTATTGTGTTGTCAATAATCACAGTTTATCCATTACAGATGTCATTGGTGTTTTGGGGAATTACAGCTTTATTTGCAGGGCCAGAACATGCAATTAAAGCTTGTATGACGCTGAGGAGAGTGTCCATTTTGTTGGCCATGTTTGTAATGCTGGCAGCACTCTGTTGCAGCATGTTGGCCATTACTGTTTTCGTCGATGTTGCTGTTGTTGGTTACGATGCTCCCCCTCACGAAGCCGTTTTTGGAACTTTGATAGGTGTAAGCTAGCTGGTCCAGAGGTAGCCTCAGTAGGAGCACTACTGGCGTTGGCTTTTTTAGCATCTTGGTTTGTTCTTGGTTTATTTGCAGACTTATTGTTTTTGTTGTTGAAGCTGCTGCTGTTTTGTATTTTTGTTGTTGTTATTACTTTGTACGAATGGCGTGTTCTTAGTCATTTTTTTATGGTAAGTATTATTGGCTTTATTCTTGTGTGGCTTCAGATTGTTCTTGATCTTGTTCTTTATTAGCAGATCCTTGAACGCCTGGCATCCTTTATAGCTGGATATATGTTGTCCAAGGCAATTGGCACACTTTGCTGGTGTGTTCCTTGCCTTGGTGCACTCTGTGGTTGGATGAGCACCTGCGCATTTCATGCAGACAAACTGGCGCCTGCAGTAATTCTTAGTATGTCCAAATGCCTGGCACCTGTGGCATTGGACAGGGTCTAAGCTGCGACGTAGCCTCTCAATAGAGACACATTGGCTACCAAGTTTGATTAGTTGTAGCAGGATTTCATAGTTTTCTTCTTCATTGGGCTGTAGTTCGACATCAAAAAGATTCATTGGAGTGCCGGTGTAGCGGTGGTTCATTACTCTTATGAATCTAGTATTGAACGCCAATTTTTTGAGCTGTATGCGGATCCATTCGCATGGCGTTGTGTAATGCAATTGCCGAATTACTATGCGGAAGCCTCTATTCTTACGGTTCTGGTATGTGTGCAGCTCCGTGTTCCTATTATTTAATTCGGCATTAATGACGTCATATATAGCCATATCTATGCATTGCAGTCGGACAATGCCGTTCGGCATGCATTTTGTTGTAAAGCCATCTTGACAGATTTTGTTTAATTGTTCAAGTAGCGGGTGAATCTCCTCCACTCTTTTAATGAATATCATTGGAACATTTATATTCTGTATATTCTTGCTGTCATTGTTGTTGTTGTTGTTGCTGGTATGTTTAGGGCTGGGATTGGGAGCGTCAATATTTGAGCTTAAATTAATATTATTATTATTTGCAGCCTGCGTTCTGTTGTAGTCTGAGATGTTAGAGACTGTGGAGTCAACTTCTTCAATCAACATGCTTTCCCAGGATTCAGCGTACCTAGGAGAGCAGCCATCGTTGTCAATAGGGTCGTTGTCAGGTATTGAGATGACATCCATATCATGGACAGCAGGGGAAGGCAAGTTGTTTTCTATTTTATCCATTAATTTAATTAGCAAGGAGTCAGTAGACTCATTTTCGAAAGTGGATTGCTTTCGTTTCGGCTTGCTGTAGTTTTTAGTATTTATTTTTCTTTTATTGTTGGCATTAATGGTAAGAGAGTTTGTAGATTGAGTGAAAAATTGCTCACCCGCATCCATTTTACTTGCTGTAGTTGTTGTTGCGGCTGCTGTTTGCGCCTCAGTATTGGCTGCTGCTGTTGTTGTTGTTGTTGTTGTTGGAGCAGCGGTAATAGATTCACCAATATCGTCTTGAGACGGCGTCGGTAATGGCGTCGATCTCGTTTTTCGTATTGGTCTCTTTGTATTAGATGTTGTTGTTGCTGTAGTTGCTGCTGCTCTTGCTGCTGTTGTTGTTGTTGTTGCTCCCAATGAGCGACGCTCTCTTGGCGCCAAATTTGTAGAATTTTTAGCGGGTTTTCTGGAGAGATTATGGGAGTCTCAAATTGTTGTTGATGTTCCCATAATCTTTGTTCACTTAGACCGCTATCCATATATTGCACATTTTGTTTTTGCTTCCTGCCCATTGTTACAGTTTTGCAGTCACTGGTAAAAATTTATTGTTCTGGGTCAAGAATTTTCACTTTTTTGAGTTCTGCTTTGCTTAGTTAGTAGTTATTTCGCTTTTTGCTTGTTCACAGTTTGAGAGTCACTCGTCTACGCATATATGTATGTATATGTGTGCGTCGTCAAAAGTTTATTAATTTTGCATTTTTCGTTAGTTTTATTTACGTCAAATTGTTCAGCACAAAGTTTGACATTCACTGGAGTCTATTTGCAATTGTTCATACATTTATACACACTTATGAGGGGGGGACATGCATTTACACAGATACACTTAACACTTAACAATTAAGTGGGGCAATGCTGTATAATTAATTTAATTTAATATAATTAAATTAATGTGTGTGAATTTGTTTAAATTGTCACTAAATTGTTCATTTCTATTTGCACCCGTTTTTATTTCTTTTTGGTTTTAATGTTCTTACTTATTGGTTGAGCGTTCAGATTACATGGAGTTTGTGTGTGCGTTTGTTTCACTTGTGAATGACTTTGCGTTTATGCTTTTGGCTTTTGCTTTTGGTTATCGGGATCACAGTTTTAAAATCCATTTTTCACAAATTGGACTTTGCACTTACTAACAATTATTTAAGTTTTATTTAAATAATTTGTTAATTAATGGCATTAATAAATTTAATTTATTAATTTATTGGCTGCGTCGTCACTGTTTAAAAATCCAATTTTCACTCATTGGATTTTGTCAATTTGTTGCCAACTGTTTTCTTGGAATTAAATTATTTTTCTTTTTGTAAAATAATAACTCCGTTTTTAATTGTTCACTAGTTTTTTTATTTGCATATGTGTGTTTCTCGTTGTGTGTTCTGGATCGTCCGCCACAGGGGCGCACTCTCGCTCTCTACGTTTATAATATATATGTTGGGAGTCGGCCGGCCTACACAATTTATTTGGCCCGGCTCGACTTTGCTCGCTCGCACGCACACTCACTCGACTCTCGACTTTAGAAGTTAAATTCGGATTCCCAGTCCGACGCGCGGCCACACAACACGTCCGCTCGCCTCGACAGTCGCTGAAAGCTCTTGCAGGATTACATTGAGTCGTTCGTATTCGTGTTTTTACAAAATACAATAATTTTGACTTTACATTTAAATTATTATTCT